>QTSX02000835.1:0-249791 GCA_014839935.2 Entomophthora muscae | reverse complement strand
TCCAAACTGGACTGCTCAGGGAACAATGGTCTTCTCCACCCCCTGCAGCAGTCTCAAGGCCCATGGTCGTCCATCTCAGTTGACTTTGTAGTGACTTTGCCCCTGTTGAGAGGCTTTGACTCCATCATAGTGGTAGTTGACCGCTTCACCAAATATTCAGTCTTCATCCCATGTCTAACCACCCTGGACTCAGTAGGGATAGCAAACCTGTTTGTGAAACACATCTTTTCCACCTTTGGCTTACCCCAGGAGATCATCAGCAACCAAGGCTCCCAGTTCACATCCATGTTCTGGGAATCCTTGCTGGGTATTCTAAACATTAAGCCATGCAGGTCCACCTCCTTTCACCCCCAGTCAGATGGGCAAACGGAAAGAGTCAATCAAACCATAGAGCAGCATCTGTGTTGTTACGCTAATGCCTCCTTGAACTCATGGTCTGACAATCTCCCACAGGCCCAGTTTGCTTACAACAACACTGTAAATGCCTCCACAGGAGTGTCTCCATTCCAGGCTACTCTGGGGTTTTCCCCAGCGTTTGTGATAGGTCCCTTGCTCCAGGCAAGCATACCAGCTGCTGCAGACATGGAGACTCACCTCAAGGCCATCCACCTCAAAGTCCAAAGCACCCTAACCAAGTCCATCAAGGTGTACAAGAAAGTGGTAGACAAGAATAGGCGTCCTGCCCCCCAGTACCCAGTGTGTTTACTTATGATGTTAGATTCCACCAATAACCAAATGAAGGTGCCCTCAAGGAAGTTTGCTCCAAAGAGACTGGGCCCCTACAAGGTCTTGGAGGATAAGGGCAATGGTGCTTTTGTGTTAAACCTCCCCCCTCCTATTGTATTCACAGTACCTTCAATGCCTGTTGCCTGTCCCCTTTTGAGGGGGATCTACCCAGCACTCCCAACCCCACTTTGGTGGATGGCTCTCCTGAGTATGAGGTAGAAGCCATAGTAGCCTCACGTAGGATTTGCAAGTCCCTCTAATATTGTGTATCCTGAAAGGATACCCCTCTTATGACAGCAGCTGGGTAAGCTCTTCAGATTGCGGAAACTGTTGGGACCTGGTACAAGAATTCCCCAAGAACAACCCCATGGCACTTGGCCCCCTAACTCTCTCCTGGCGCTCAAGATCCCCAAGGCGCCCAAGAACTTCTTGGTGGCTACACTCCCCCAGGGAGGGATTTGACCTCAGGAAAAAGGAAAGGGTAATTTAAATTCACTGCCACCCCTGGCATTGGATTGTAAAATTGTCCCCCACCGCACCAAAAAGGGTCTGAAGACCCCAGCCAAACCCCTTAATTCTTTAGAGGATTTGGCACATACAGTTGACGAGAGATTTGTGTTGGCCTACCCTGCAGATTTGTTGCCTTTGGCAGCCCCCTCCTGGGAAGAAACACTGGTTAATTTGGACTTCCTGTTGGCTTGGTGTTGACCACATTTAAAAACTATTAGAATCAACCAATCAAATACAGCCACATTGATGACCAACAACTCAAGTAAACTTCAAATACATGGGACTCCTTCAGCCAATCAAATGGCCCCGCAGAAATTGGGTTGAAAAATTCCAGTCCCCCTGGTTCTTTCCCACAAAAATTCTCCTCTGGCCAATCAGATTCAGTTCTAAAAATCATGTGATTAATTCCCCTCCTTTTAACACAGCAAGGGGACCTTCAGTCCCCTGCTTGTCTATTTTCAAAAATATTAAAGGCTTTGGCTATATTGCACTTTAAAATTTTGGTTCTTGCAGTAGGAAACCCAGTTTGGAGTTCCTTCACCCTAAAGATTGAAGTGTTAGTTGTGGTCTTTAAGCTTACCTTGCGTCAGCTGGTTTTGAGCCTGGCTTCTTCTCTGGAATCATATACTGGAGTTTTAGCACTTAGTTGTTGTGTTCTTGGCTTTTGTTTTCAAAAACAGAGTTTGAAACCAAATTTTTTATTTAATTTTCATTATAAACTCTATTGTTATTTTGAATTCTTCATTAAAACTCCTATTTTTGATCCCGTTTCACTTGTTGTAAACACCAAGGTGTTTGAGTCCAACTTAAAGCTGCCCAAATCTGCTCTGTTGCTCTCTTTGCCTCATGTTCCAAAGTTACCCTGCTCAGGCATTTTTCTGGTAATTTTTGCTTGAAAAACCCACCCACCTACCCCAAATTTCAAGGAGAACAACCTTATGATACTCCCAGCTGTCAAATTTGTTGTGTTTTTCCTGGCTCCTTTTCTGCTGCTTCTGTGGTCCACCTCCCCTGATTTGTGGGGGAAAATTTCCTCTTCTGCCCGGCTTGTGGGTAAAGACCCTTCTAGTCTCTAGAACCTCCCCAGCAGTCCTATCTTTTCTGGGGAGGCTGTGGTCAAGAGCCTGACGTGCAATGACTTGGATTTGGACACCAAAGATCACACCTTGCTTGCCTCCAAAAGGGATGTTCCCCCCACGCCTCCTCTCACCAGCGCAGCTAAGAGTAATCCAGTACCTCTTGTGCTTCCTACGGTGCCCTGTCCCTCCCTCTCCTGCACCCCTTAGTTGCTCACCGGCCTGATGTTGATGGGTTTGGATGCCTATTTCCCTCAGTTGTCTCCTGTGTCCTCCTTGTGGTCCCCCCTTTGAGCGGCTGTCCCAGTTCTTCACTGGGCGGCATCCTGGTGGTTTGTTTTGCCGGGATGGGAGCCAAACTTAGTTAGTTTAGCCCCCCTCTCTCACACAATCCTTGATGTATCCAGGGAGAAAGGAACAAATGGAATTCAGTGAGGAGGTCAAGTACTTATGAGAGGCCAGCAAGTTGCGCTGGTTATCAGAAATACACACAAAGAGACTATGGGACCATTCTTGAAATGCCATATTTTGAGCATGGTTGTTTGAGACAGCGGTGGCTCAGCATTTACAAGCTGGTTCTGGGATCCTAATGCAAGTTGATGGTGAACCAGGGCAGGTTGGATGAACTGGTTGACTAACACGCCAATTGTATCCATGGACTCCATCAGTGTGTGGGGAGACCAAAGTCCAAGAGGAAGGAATACAGGTCTTTGGAAGCATACCCAGGACAGAGACCAGGTTATTATGCACTGCCACAGTGCCAGAGTGGAGCAGGGAGCAGGCAGCATCACAAGCTTGCTTGTAATTGAGAGAGAAAGCTGGAAGGGGGCCCACGCAGGCCCAGGGGACAGCACCAATACCATGGGAGTTGAGGGGGCATTGGCAATGTCTTCTTCTAGAGGAGGACTAGAAACTTTAGGTTGTTTGGGTACTTCAGAAACAAAGGGAGAAGGACCAGAGAATACACGTGGGAACAGGGTAATCAAGGGGCTTGCAGCCCCTGTAGTGAGCACCATTTTGTTGTGTTTGGCTCCTGGGGACAACATCCAGGATGACATGGCAGTAAATCTTTATAACAAAAGATTTGAGGTTCAAATCTAGCCCTGGGTTAGCCTTCAGGGCAAAATTAAGGGCATGTACCTTAATTTCCTGGAATACAAGATGAGAAATTCCTTTTGGCAAAAAGGAAAGAAAAATGCTTAAAGAATACTAAAGCCAACACAAATGTGGATAAACTTGCCTTTATTAGGAGAAAATATTCTACTTAAATAGTAGACAAGGGATGGTGATCACTCATTAGAGAGACAGAGTGGCCAAGGGGGTCACGTTGGGATTAGGTCATACCGGGATCAGACAAGGGAAAGTATGGTATTCTGGAATGGGTGGTATTGGCCCAGATACATTACAGAAAATGAGGAATTGCCAAACTTAAAAGAAAAACCAGTCAAATCTTTGCAGCTATCATTATTTGAAGGCCATATTTAAATAGCATTAATGGCGCAATTTCTGACACACTCCCAGTGGAAGGCCCCCAACCTATTTCTTGACTGGCGCCTGCTCCTCAGGGCTACAGTACCCATTGTACTCCTTGGCTGCTTGCAGGGATGGCCCTGATGGGGTTCAATTCCTACTTCCTGTAGCTATCCTCCACATCCTCTCTCTGGACTCCTGTTTGAGCAACCATCCCAGTGTTGCACTGGATGGTATCCTGGTGGATCTTTTCCCTGGGATGGGAGCTAAACTTAGTTAGTTTGGCACCCCTCTCTTACACCTAAGGCCTCTTTATACAACTTCCTAGCGCTGTGAGACCTGAATCAACCCCAGGATTCATAAATTGGTTAATTCAGGTCCTAGAACTCACTAGGAGCTTGAAAACCCATCTAAAAACAGAAGAAGAAAAACACAAATAGTCACCTGGTTAATGCTTGTCCTCAGGGTTCATCCTAGAAGAGATGATTGCTTCTGATAAATCTGGGGAGGGGTCTCACAGGCCAAATCCAGTTCATAAATTGGGCCTAGCCTGAAGAATAACATCTGAGGCTAGGCCAAAATTAGTTGGTTTACTCAAAAATAATCAAGCACATCTTAATGCAGGAAATGACACCCAATGTCCTCTAGAAATAGAATAGGACTTTTTTTTTCCAAACAAAAGTCACCTTTCAGAAATGCTGCTTATAGACAAACTCTTATTAGAGGGTTTATGATTATCAAGTATAAAAAACACATCAATCTCATGCTCAAATCAACAAGTTTTAGAAAATTTTATCCCAAATAAGCCTTATACAGTAGTTTTAAAAGCTATGGCAACAAGCAAAAATACTTCAGATTTAAACAAACTGATTTCAGATTTAAACAAAATACAAGTTGTGCGAGATTCAGGATGCAATTAATTTAAATATTTTTGGTTAATAAATGAACTGTCAAACCAAAAACAAAATTTCATTAACCCATTATAAAAAGTTAAAGCAAACATCAAGCGGTGTAGTTCAAACCACAAACAAAATGAACTGACATAACAAGTGAAATGGATGGATGCTATTCCAGAGTATATTATAATCCAAGCAGGATTCATATGAGGCACCAACAGAAGGACCAAAATGAAACAAAATTTGAACAATCTAGAAGCAAGATTCCACAAGTACAAAACAAAATGAACTCACACAAGATGTGTAGTATGAGCAGCCTAAAATAGAAAAATATCAATTTAACAGCCAATCAACAGCTATCCAATTTAGGAACAGAGGCATTTTATCCATTTTCATGGCTCCAGATTTGTATGAAAAGGTTTTGAGAACTTTCCAAATGTGGGCTCAAGATTACAATAAAAATAAATTATTAATTTTTAAATTTTCTACTTTTAGTGATTTTATCCTAGGTTTTTTACAATGGTTTTTAATAACAACATCTTCAACTGCGCCAGCAGCCAAGCCAGCTTCAAGGGGCAAGGCTCAGAACGTGGAGGCACCTGTTTACACCCAAGCCTTTGAGGCGGGTAACAAGGAAGCTGACCTGTTACTGTCCCCCAACCCATATGGCTTTGACTTATTTGAGAGTCACTTAGCGTCTATCTCTGCCCTTGCTCCCACACCCACCCCTGCACAAGCTGCCTGTCAACCAACCAATCAGGATGGCAACCTTGATTTGGAACAACTTCCTGCCACCGCCCAACCTGCCCCCCCTCAGCCAATCAGGCTTCAGCTCCCGCCGCCCAGCGCCCCAAACGCAGAATAATCACTGCCCAAATTCTTCAGGAAGTTGTGGCACTCAACCTGCAGGGTCTGTCCTGGGATCAGATAGCCAGCCAATTACAATTCACCCAGGCTACTGTCATGCGGGAATTCAACAATCTGATGAATAAGGGAAATCTGATTGGGACAGCCAAGAAGCCAAAGAAGGCCACAGAGTCCCAGATCAATGAGGCATACCCAATAATGCTTGACCTCCTCCAGCAAAACCCCAAGCTTCCCTTGACCCAGGTCCGGAAGCAACTTGCGCACCATGGCATTTGGGTGTCTGAATGCATGGTGCAGCTCTAGATGCACAGAAAGGTGGCTTCAATTAGGGTTCTTACAAATTTTGCCGGTGACCAATGGGATGGCGCTGAGTATTCCCTATACAACACCACAATCAAATCAACCCTGGCCAGATGCTTAACAAGTCTAACAGATGACATCATGTTTGTCTTGTACTACAAGTTATCAATTGCATTTGACAATTTTGGTGAGCAAGGAAAAGCCGCCACCAATAATGGAAGGAAGAAGGTCAAGAAGGGGACATTCATTGGTGCATTTCTTGCTGTTTCAGCCAAGGGTTTTGTCTACTATTGGACAAACCCTGATTTCATCAATGGGTACTCATATGGCCACATCCTCAGTGGATTGCTCAACTCCTGGGATGGCGCAAATTCCAAATACCAGGTTTTCCTGAGCCACCAGATAGAGGAAAGCTCCACTGCCCTTGAGGCCATCCAGGAACGCGGGCACCAGGCCTCTGTGTACCCAGATGGTCACGCCGACGTCCATCTGGCAAATGATGTGTTCTTTAATATTGGAGATAAACTCCAGGAGCGCCGCCCTCAGGCTTTCAATGACCTCTATCTTGGGGTCCTTGATCACAATTTTCTCTTTGGTCACCAAATGGTGGCTGACTTGTTTGCACAAATGGTTTTCCATATGAACATGGGCAACCAATCACGCAAGGATAAGCGCCTCCCACCCTGTGCCACAGCCACCTACCAGCCCATCCAGCCAATGACTGATGAGGAGTATAATGAGCGGTATATGGCAGCCATCACGCGCAATCCTCCTGCCTCTACCCCCGCCACCAACACTCCCCACCCGCAAACCCAACCCATCCAATCTCAGACCCCCCAGGCCAGCACCGCCTCTACGTCTTCCTTCCTGGACCATTCTGCCTACTAGGCATCACTCTTTCCTGCCTCAACAAACCCCCTGGTTCCATAAAATTTCTATTTATATTATTTTTATTTTGAATCTCAATTGTTTGTGTTCTCCTTGTTTATAGTTGGCTATATTCTTTATGTTTAGCTTATTTCTATAAAATCATATATTTACTATGTTGTGTATATAGATCCTGAACACAGTTATTTTTAGCACCCAAACATTGCCCTTGTGAAAATATTAACAACAATTTGTGATCAGCTAAATTTGAATTAGAAAATTATAGGTTAATTGTATTTAGATAAAGTTGTTACTGATCCAAATTTAAAACCTTAATGATAAACTTTAAGCCAATCAGGAGCTGAGTGATAAAGTGATTTTTGTGACATAAAGGGCATTCAATAATTCTTTGATGCATGTGTGCTAATTAATATGATTGGCTGGATGTTTTTCCATTGTACGCCATTGCCACTGTGGCAAGTTGTTGATGGACTAGTGCCCAATCAGCTGCTGGGTTAACACTAGTCCATCAACAACTCGCCACAGCGGCAATGGCGTACAATGGCAAAACATCCAGCCAATCATATTAATTAGCGCAAATGCATCAAAGAATTATTGAATGACCCTTTATGTCATAACAATCACTTTATCACTCGGCTCCTGATTGGCTTAAAGTTTATCATTAAGGTTTTGAATTTGGATTAGTAACAACTTTATCTAAAAACAGTTAACACTATAATTTTCTAATTCAAATTTAGCTGATCACCAAATTGTTGTTAATTTTTTCACAAGGTGCTATGTCAAGCGCCAAAAAAATAATATGGTAATCAAGGAAACAATACCAATACAAAGCAAACAACAAATATCAAGATGAACGTAAAACATATACACAATGGGTAAAAAGATGGGATAATGTAGTAAATGGGAAAACAAAAAGAAATAAATAAAGAGGCAAAAATATTAGAATAACACAGATTTTATTGGGGTGAAAGCTATAAAAACATATGAAAAGGTTAGTAAAAAATCAATGAGAGAATTAGAAAAGCTTCTGAAGGACCTCGAATTGGCAATTTCCAAAATAAAGGACATTGACTGCAAGGTCAAAGAAAAAGTCAAGTCCGCTGTCCTCACTGGGGACAAAATTGACAAGGTGTCTGCAAAGGCACTAATGTCAAAAATGCCAGACGCCAGAGAAGACAATTGAGCGCTTACTAAATATTCAAAGAAACTGTGGTCAAGGGTCTCCAGTTCAAGGCATACAATCTTTCTGCACCGTCTGTCTGGGTTGATGACCCGGAGATGTATGCCCACCTCAAACCTGCCAAGCGTGCCTGGCAGAGGATACCAAATTGCCTGCGCAATTGATTGCACCAAGAATGGCAAAGCCAGCTGGAGCCGCCGGCAAGGAAGAAACCTGAGAAGGTACCCTAAAAATTATAATTAATAAAAATTCTTAAATACTTACCTTTTTTTAGAAGATGTTGATGGTGAACTCCGCCGGGTCCTGGTCCCTTTTGTCCCCCCCCACCTTTTATGCCAACTATGCTAATCATGTGGCAAGGCATCTTTTCCTGTCCCCCCTGTCTTGCAGGAGCTTGAAGACAGGATCCATGGTACATTCCCAATGTCCAGGGAGGCATTGACTGGGCTTTTGCATGGTGAGGGGGAATCTGAGTGGGCAGATACTGCCTACAAGGATGCCCAACTGGTCCGCCTGGACCCGGTATCACTCAGTGGAGTTTACTGTGTAAACTTCATTGAGCTTGTTTGGGACGTCCTGGCAACGCTCCCATTCAAAAATATACTGGAGATGGGCCAGGCTCATGCAGCTGCTTGCTTCTGCTTCCTGGTGGAGCATACCATCTCTTACCTATTGGAGAACTTTGGGCGTGTGGTGTCAAAATTGGCTGTTGCAGACGCAACAGCCGTAAAGAAGACAAAAATCCTCCTGGCAGACTTTGGGCTGGCCTGGAGTGCTGACGAGACAGGGGTCCCTGCAGCTATGGAGCTGACCTTTGCCAAAACCAAGCACAAGAAGAAAATTAGCGCTGTATACAACAAATTGTGCAAGTTCACGGAAGCCTTTGCTAGGCAAAGGCTTCATTTGGTTGTTTACTTGGGGTTCCTATTCTACTTTGGGATGGGTGCGTCTGTAGAGGACCTAGATGGGGTCCTTCTTGGGGTCAACAAGGCCAGGCTTTCACTGGACGGGAAGAAGGTCCCCCCTGGATACAGCTCGGTTGATCATGTCATCCAAGACGCCCTGGTCCTGGCTGGCATCTTCGGGTTTGCAGCCCTGCCAGAAAAGCTGCTCCTCCATTCCCACCTCACCATCCTTCCTTTTACCAGCAGGTGCAAATACTTCAATACAGGTGTATCCACCGTCCACAGTGTGGCAGTGGAGGTTGTGCGCCACCTCCATCACGGGGTGGGTACATACTGCCAAACCCATTATAGGTGCACTTAATTTTATCTCTATATCAATAAATATATCTATACTCTACTATATTTTTATATTATAAATAATTTTTAAATAATATTTTAGCAAACAAGATTTGCAAAATATATTGCGGAAATGGGTTTCATAAAATTATAAAATAATACGGTAATAAAATAAATTTCAACTTTAAAATTTATGCTTAATTTTTATAAGACTATTTTATATTTATTCGACAAAAGTGTTATAAATATATTTGCGTAATCCAGTATCAAGCGTTTGGGATAACCTCAGATGACATATTTAAACAATATATAATAAAATAAATAAATTACTTACATCTATTGATGGATCTTCTGAATGTGATTGTGGGCGTGGAAACATCTAAATATAAAATTATAATCAATAAATCTTGAATAGTAAATTAGAGAATATAAAAAAAGTTGGACACACTAAGCCTTTAATTGATTGGCCGTTTGGCTAGGCACGTGGGGATTAACAAATCAGCGTGGCCATAGAATTTGGCCACAGTCTCAGCTGGGAGGGTATGGATCCCAGCCTGCAGCAAATCAAACAGGTCCTTGGTCCCTGTTTGGGTTCCTCGCTTGATAACTTGCTTGAGCCACCCAAAGACTTCCTCAATGGGATTTAGGAAGGGCAAATAGGTGGGGAGGAAGAGAAGGTGCAAATTTGCTGTGGCCAATTGCTGGGGGCCCACTGCAATGCTTGTGTCAATCATTGGAAATTCCTCAAGAATGTCAGCCACCTTGTGGAGACCAAAATTGTCCAATACAATTACGTTGGTGAAGCCTGGGCTCGTGCGCCTCAGGTGCTCCTGGACCAATTGGAGAAATGATAGGAAGCTCCAGCTATTGTGGGAGCCTAGTATCATTTGGTACAGCTCAACCCCCTTTGGACCAAGGAGAGCCACCATTGAGTATGCTGTGGCACGGACTGCAGCACGCTGAGCCATCCCGTCATTGGAGCCTTTGGGGACATACCCATACTCATTGCGTATTGACGAGACAAATGCTGATTTGTCAATATAATAGAATTTCACTGTCCCCTTGGCTTTGAGGGCAGTGTATGCCTCAGCATAATTTTTCCGGGTCTCAATATTGGCTGGGCTGTTCCAATTGTAGGGGGATACCCCGAGCTTTTTCCAGGAAAAGTGCATTCCCTTGACCAAATGATAATAGAAGGAAATTGAGGCCTTGATCCCAAAAGCAGACTTGACCATGGCCTGTATATTTGCCAGTTCAAGATGGCAATCTCAAGTTATCCACTGGTGGATTGCCCATTTGTGATCCTTGGTGAGCATAGTTGAAACATGCAAGGATTTCTCTGCGGCAAGGACTTGGACAGTATCAATGAACTTGTTGAAGGTCTTTGAGGCGTACTTGGGATCCACCCCAACAAGAGCTGCAGCCGCCTTGTAATCACCAGATTCCTGTATGAGCCGGAGAAGGATGATGCGCTTAATGTCAGGAATGTGCTTGTGAGTGGGCTTTTTTTTGTGGGGATTGGCTCATTGGCGTTGGGCACAACACAGGGCATGGGCACCTTGGTGTAAAACGCAGCAACTTTCTTTAACACCAGCTGTCCCTCATTGATTTGGTAGAACTGGGGCTCCTTGTCATCCTCCTGATTGTCATCACTGACGTAGGGCTTGTAGCTAGTATCAAGTACAGGCTTCACCTTCTCCAGCATGGCTGACAGGACCAACTCTTGCCGTTACACAACGTCAAACACATATAAAGTAAGTTCTACCTCCTTGTTTCTAACTGTTTTGGTAGTGGTAACCTTGGTGAGCTTCTGGGTCAGCTTTGGGACCTGAGGGTTTATGCTCCGCACCCTAGCAGCTTGTGCTCCTTGAACCGGCTGTGTCAGTGCAGCGTCACTATGGAACTCTCATCTCCTGCCTCCCTCCTGAGTAGGCACTTGTGTTGTACTAAGTCTATTCTTTGACCCGCAGGGGCAACCGCAACTGCGGCACACAACAGGTGCAATGGTAGTCGGTTGCTGTGTTCCTTCCATTTTGAGAATTTAATAAAATATTAAATAAAACTTAATTAAGTTACTCACTATTTTTAATTTTTGCTTTTATCTGTTTATGGATATTCAATTAATATTTTTTCCCACCCAATATCCCAATTATAGATTTTTTCATTTCTTAGTTAGTTGTTTTTGGTTTTACCACACCCATTTTAGAATACCCAAAATAATTTCCACCCATTTTCCCACATTTTACGCCAAATTAAGCACCCAACACAATATTTTTAAAAAATTTGTTTCAGATCTTGTGTCTTATTTTAGATACATTGGTATCATTCTTGATTACAACCCATTGCACAAACTGATTGAGTGATTTTGTTTACATTGTGAGTTGCTATTGTGTTTTGTTTTTGGATTGAGTTTTGACACACCACGCTTGTGTGTATTTTGTCACCAATTCACGTAGTAAACATATGTATACTGAAATTCAACTCACATCATTTTGTTTGTGAAGCAATGTATTTTGGATTGTATTTTGAATGATTTTGCTTTGTGTGTGAGCCCTTTGTTGCTGTGTTGACTCATTTTGCCCATTTACGCCAATAAACCCTGTTAACAGAGTGTATATTTTAACCTGAGAGTTGGATTTTGTTTAAATCTGAAATCACTTTGTTTAAATCTGAAGTATTTTTGCTTGTCATCATAGCTTTTAAAACTACTGTATGATAGCTATCCAGTTGCAAAGTAAGAAAATTACATCACTCCTAGTTGATTAAAATTTACATTTTCTAATAAAGATTGTAATGAACCTTTGGTTCAGCTAATTTATATCCTATTTTCTAGAAGTAATTTTTCAGCTTAAATCTCACCTCTAAATCCCGTCTCTAGTGAAATCTCCTCCTCACCAGGACTTGATACTATCATCATCAGAAGTAGTAACAGCTATTCCCTGTATACCAAGCCTCTGTTTTCTGATGTTCTTCTGGATAAATACAAATATCCCTACTCCTGAGTGTTCCAAAACAACCAAAAATTCATTTCCCATCCACTTTCATAGATAGTGAGGCAAACCCAAACAGGTTTATGCCCATCTCTTCTCCTAGCCCTTTGTCAAAACCTAATGGGGGAAGCCCTAACACCCATGATGGCTCTTCTTCCCTGCTTTTAACAGATTATTTGAGCTTGTTCTATATGACCCTTCCTGGCCTAACTGATTTTTTGAACTCTTACCTGGGAAAATAAAATCCTCTCAGCCACACAATCTCTTATATTATGAAGTTGAGACTAGTTCTTTATCTAGCCCTGTCATTCAATTGATTCTCAATAGGCTTTCTGACTAAAAGAGTGCAATAATATGTACAATTCCTGAGATAAATAAATATAAATTTAAAAAGATTTTAAGAAATTATTTTAAATAAGATTTTTAAACTAATGTCAAACTATGTGGTTAACCCCCAGAAAAGCTTCACACAAAAAACTCCTTGCCTCTCAATTCAACTATCCTGACATGCAAAGCCAAAAAAAGAAGTCAACTCAAATTAACAAACAAGGAAGCACAAACCGCAAGTAATACAAATCCAGAACAAGCTCAATTTAGCGCCTAACTCATTAACAGGATCAAGCTAACTCTTACCCATTCAAATGATTGATCAGTGAATATCTTTCAGGGCCTGGCCTAAAAAATTGTCCTTATGGATTGCTTAAATACTTCAAATGATGTCACTTATCTTCAGCTTCAAAATGACAGCTTTAACTTGCTTCTAGCTACTCTAGGTCAAAATTTATAGATGAAGATGGCTTATAACATTGGATCAAGCCAGATCTTATCTGCCAAAACAGACCCTAGGATTGATTGTTAGGATTTTTTAATATATTTGAGCAAACTCTGCAATGCCTGAACCAATCTGAATGGCCAAATAATAATTGAAAAGCTAAAGATGAGAAAAATCTGGTTATTGATACTCTAGGTCACAATCAGACAATATATGTAAAAGTGAAAGATAGCCCAATTAAGTTTGACCAGAAACCCCTACAAATATGGGTTACAAAAGATTTAAAGATTGATCAGATGAGCACTCAGATAGAATCTATTATTTAACTCTTCAGCCATTGAACCATTTTGGGTGTCCAAACACTTGTTGAAAAGCCAAAAAACCTCAATGATACAGGTCATAGATACCAGAACACACTATTGCAAAGGTGAACCTTTATTCCAAAATATGTTTGAGGTTATATATAAACTCTTCTATCTTATTAGCAGATCTTCCATGCAAAAATCTAAAAGTATCAAGAAATATCCAGAAGAATCCTGAGAAGTCATGTGAAGAATATATAATCCCTTGGTTGTCTTTTTCCCCTTTGTGATCATCCTAAGTTTAGGCCTAAAATAAAGTCATACTTAGCTTAAAGTTATCTGTAGTTCATTGATAGTTAGCTTGAACCAATGACTGCCAGTCAAGACCCTCTGCGCCCTGACAGTATCTTGTTTCTTCTAAAGAATTTACCTAAACTATATAAGCTCACATATTATAATATAGACATTACTTAGTTTCCAATAATATTTTTCCTCTTGTGTTGCAACTGAATCAATGAGGATTCAGTATTTGGAATTGGGGAAGACAACAGTCCAATGAAAAGGACAGAATAATAAGAACAAGGTATCGTTTATTGTAGAATATAGTGGTTAATATACTATATGGGGAAAGCCACAAGGCCACAAGGGGGTGGCATGGTGGGGAGTTCCATGTAAGGTTTGGAGCCGAGGAATAACTCGTGTGGGGATCAGCAAGTCGAATTGGTAGCACTCCTAATTAGGATGAAGTACCCGCCATTCAACATTGCCATCAGATTAATCCATAACTTTGGACACGTCAAGGGGCGACTTGTTGAGCGCCCTCTGTGTATTGTAAGATACATTAGCAGGCAAGGCTGGAAACTCGGTTGCAACACTTGTACCTTTGCTAATACAGCACAGTTATGATACTAAATTTGTTGTTAATAATCCCAACCTAAAAATCTAATGCAGTACACTTATTTGATAATTAAACTTAATTTTATATCTGTTCTTGGATGGGGCAACCACCTAGTGATTATTTATGGATAAATTCACAATTGTAAAAATAAATATACAAATTCATAAAACTTAAATCCTAAGACCTTTATGCTTTTTTGACATCTAACCTTTATTGTAATTTACTAATTTATTTCAGACCATCTGCTACATAGTTTTCAAACTTATGACACTAAGTGAAAAAACTCATCTGTAAACAAAATCAACTCAGATGCAAATGAAATTGATGTATCTCAGAACAAAATAGAAGTGAACCCAAGGCCCTGGGTGCCCAAGTTGGTTGAGACACTCCAACTTGGCCCCAGGGGTCCCAGGTTCAATTCCTGGGGCTTTTGCTTGCTCTGCCTCTATATTTTTGTTATCGTTGGACTTTACCCGCAGTTGGAATTTACAACATGGACTGGCCAGACAATCTAATAAAAGATGTAACAGCATTAAATTGACCCTCATATCCCCACTTCCCCTAAGGCTGTAGTCCTTTATACCACCGCTCTTAAAGAGCTCTAATAAAGTTCTATTAAAAAATAGAAGTGAACCCAAATCTCTTGTCAATCAATATAAATTCATTGGTTTTTATTGTTTGCATCTGAGTTTATTTGTTTTCATCTGAGTTGATTTTGTTTACAGATAATTTTTTTTACTTAGCACCATAGCTTTGAAACTACTTTATTTGAGGCATGCTTCCCAAAAAATTTAACTTCAAACTTTATATTAAAACTGGAAATTTTTAAACAAACCTTAGCAAACTCAATACTAAGAAGATAAGTTAAACTCTAAACCAGGACAGCGCTATGTATAGCTTGAATAAAAGTAAAACTTTGTAACTAGACAAGGAACAAAGCCCTGAATTTTCTGGGGTCTTGAAATAAATTTTAAACAATATCCATTCAGAAAGTTAAGGCTTTTGCTATTCAAAACAAGCTAAGACAAGTAGAGTTGGATTACATCAAAATAAAGGCATAGCCCGAAGCATTACCACATGCCAGGGCAGATCCTACCAAAGAATCATCCAGTGAAGCTTGAGGATGATAAGCCAATACAGCAGGGATAGCAGTAATGAAGGACGAGTCTGCAAACTTGACTAGGGGCTTTCCTGTTTTTGAAGAATAAAAATCAACTCCACGCTTCATGTCGCCAACAGTAACAATTCTCTGGCCAATCAAAGGATCTGGATGGAATTTAGCTTGTAGGAGCGTCACATACTTGCCAGTACGGCAATTGTGAGGCGACTTTGATATCTGGGGAAGCTCAGTGCCAGCGTCTAGTAGTGAAGCATCTAAAACACGAAGTGCATGTTCAAAGCCAGTAGAAACAAGCTGGTTGCCAGTGGGATCCCAATGAGCACTATTAACAGAGTTTGGGAAGTTGATCTGACATAGTGGCTCAAAGAGGGTTGAGGACTTAAGGTTACGTGTATCCCACAGCTTAATCGTGCGATCGTTTGAGGCGGTTGCCAGCAAGTACGGACGCACAGGATTCAATGTGAGACATCCAATCTTTTTGCCATTTGCGTTGAGATTGTATAGAGCAGTAGGCTGGCCAAGACCAGTGGTACGGAGATCATGAAAGCCGATATCACCAGAGTAAGAAGAGAAGAAGGCAACATGTGGTTGGTCTATGGCAAAATCAAGCGATGTTAGGCTTAGGGAGCCCTCAGTGCCAGACAGTGCTGAAACAATGGTCTTGTTTTCCATATCCAACAGTCGGATTGTGCCATCGTGAGACGAACTTACTAGCTTTGATCGGCATGCAGGATGGAAGTGCAGTCCGGTGACAGCATGATAATGGGGTTGAAACCGGAAAACAAGGCTATCAGGATCAAAGTCGTCAGCAGAAGCTAGCCCAGGTGTTCCAGTCCGCCACTCCTCAGCGTAAAGAGAAGCATCCCAAAGTGACAGCTCACCAACTTTACTACCGGCCGCCAGGAGAAGCTTATTTGGGTCGGGATGGAACTGCATAGAGTAAATGCGCTGCTGAGTCAATTTGGTTGTTCCCTGGGTTGCGCAGCGCAAGCGTCGAATTCTATGGATGAGATCATCATCTGTAAATTTTTCTGCAGTCTCGAGAGACAAAAGCCCCAGAGCTTTAGACTCTTGAGACGAAGCCATGAGATCAGTAACTAGGCTGGAGAATTCGAGAGCGGCATCAAATGTAGAATCTGGCTTTAGTTTCTTAAAATGAGACTGGGACGCATCGTTATCCTGAGAAGACGGAAACTTAACTGGTTGAGCGTTGGGATCAACGAGAGTGTATGCATAGAGATCATGTTTTTTGAGGAGGTCAGGGTCGATTTGTTCAGGGTTTTCACCCTTGAGACGGCGGGAAGCTCGAGGAGCTACAGGAGGCTTCTCAGGTCGAATTCTTTTTAAAGCTGTTCTAGATTTTGGCTTTGAGCGAGGTGCAACGGCACTTGCGGTTATTCCTCCGACACCTCCGATATTTAAAGTGCGGAGGACTGCTTGGTTATTCCTGATGTTTTCTAAGCGTTGGATTTCATAAGCACTTAATCCACCAGTTCTTTCTGGGTTAAAAGATAGGCCATTAAGCTCATCCACTTCATGATTGAGCCCAATATCACCCTCAGACTGTTGCTCTTCTGCAGCTGAATCTGGACCATATGTTTTGCGTTGACTTGTGTTTGAAGTTTTCTCTGACTCGCTTTCATAATAATGATTTACTATTTTGCTATAAGCTGGGGATTCATTCTTAACTGAAGACGAGGCAGCTGCATCTTGTAGAGTGTTTGCAATTTTTAAATTTTTAGAGGCACTTTCTTTTTCAATGTTTGCCTTTTGGGCTCTGGTCTGACGTGAAGCCATGAGTTTCGAATAGTAGTATCAAATATTGATATAAAAGTCAAAAGAGTAAATGCTCTACAGCCAAAAGTTAATTTTATGTAAGCTTAAAAGTACGAAAAAAATAAAAATTTTAAATTAAAAGTGTTTTGGAAGAAGGGCCTTTAGTCAAGCGCATTTAATTTATGACGTTTACTAAAGAACATTTTTATATTGTCTAAAAATAATTGTGCTGAAGAAACACGCAATTTCCTAGCACAATAAAGTTGCTCTCTAGAAAAAAATTCCAGTAGGATAGGAAACTACCCAGCCAAAATATAGATTAAGAAAAAAATGCCGGGAATAAAATTTTTAATTTTGAAAAAAAATTAAGTCAACCTATTCAGGGGCAAGTTGACAAACCCGAAAAACAAAGTATATAAATACTTACACTTTCACGCTTTATGACTTATCTAATATCTCACTATTTTAGCAAATTATTTCCACAAGCTCCAACAAGAGAAACAACCCTGATCTTTGTTCCTTCGGAGTAGATTTATTTTTGAACTCTCATATTTTATTGAGAATTATAGCAGTTTTGTATGTTCAAAAGAAATTTTAATAAAGGAATTATACTACCCTACAATCAAACCCTTTGAAGCCTGGGGCTTTAGTAAACAAGTTTTCTCTATTCCGATCAAACTTTAAAGCACATGTTCATTCAGAACTGTGGCAAGAAAGGTTAAAGTTTCCAGCTCGACATAAATTGTATACTAACTTTTATATTTAAAGGCTGTGGATTTCCTAGCCCATTCTGATCTCGATGGATTATCTAATCCTTAATGTGCTCAGGGCTCCACAATTTTCACCATAGCAAACATAAATAATTAATCAAATCTCATTTTTTGAATCAGTGATAAAATCATAGAGCTCTTTGATTGATCTCGTACTGGGAACATGTTATTGACACTTAAGTTTGAGTTCAGAGTTTGAGCCCTATAAACCTGATTGCAGCCCAAAGAGGGCTGCTTCGGCCAGCCATAACAGTTTCTGGCTCTGGGTAGAGATGTTGTAAACCAAGAGGATTAATCCTGGTAAATTGGTTTAGCTAGCAAAGCACTTGAAAGAGTAGTTTTGAGGAAATGATTTACTGATATTTGAATATTTGATAAAACTTGGCTTATATAGTGAAATGGGCTAATTGAGAAATATGCCATATCTGCATGGCAGGAAAGGGGTGAAGCTTGGGCCTTAACGGAGCCGCTTATTTGCATTTGCATGTAAATAAGTCTGAAACTGATGGCACCATCACATTGCCCTCTCTAAATAAGTCATTTGACTTAATATAGATCAGGACATTCAGATGTACAGTGTTCTAAAGCACTACAATTGGAACATAAGCTATTGTTATATTGTGGTGCTGCCTTTCCTAAAACCATAAATGCTGTTAAGGTTTCAGCCAGCTGAAAGGCCAAGTCATTTGTCTTAGTCCGGGGACCTGGTGTGCTTCTGAATAGGTTCCATTCTTATTCTTGTCTGGCCTTTTTGTCTGTAAGATTTTCAACTTTGATGCAAAAGAGCTTTTCAACTAAGTTGTAAGCTTCTGAGAGGTCCTCAATATCTCTTTCTTCAATGGCCATACAGTATACAAGAGGGACTGTACACTTAAAGAAGATCAACCTGATACCAGAGTTGAAATCATGCTCAATATCAGATTTGCTGCTTTGGTGTCTTTTTTGAACTTCTTGTTGGATTGATAGGCAGGCAAGGGCACAATAGGCATCAATGAACTCCTCAATAGTTTCATAGTCTTGGATATGGATCATCTCTAATTTCTTTACAATGTCTATATGTGTATTCCCAAAACACTTAGTGGCCATTGATTTCCATTCATCCCAGCTATCAAACTCTAGAACCATGTCATGCCATTTGGCTGGCTTCTCAGAGAGGAATTGACAGACATTAAAAACCATATCTTCCTGGTGAATAAAATACTGTACACAGACCTTCTCATATTGTGTAATCCACCATTTGATATTTTTTCCTGAAAACTTTGGGAAGTTACAACAGGCCATTAAGCGGGCTACCAGGATACCTTCAGGTGTGGAAACCAATCTCTTCCCCTCCACAGACTGAGAAGGGACATATGCTACATTGGCCTGACTCATTTTGACTGACTTGGACTTGACTTGTGACTTGGACTAGGACTAGGACTTGACTTGAACTTGTGACTTGAACTTGTAACTTGTAACTTGTAACTTGTGACTTGTGACTTGTGACTTGGACTAGGACTTGACTTGAACTTGTGACTTGACTTGGACTTGTAAATTGTGACTTGGGCTTGGACTTGAACTTGTGCTAGCTAGATTTGAGCAGGATCACCATGTGTAAACCAAGAGGATTAATCCTGGTAAATTGATTTAGCTAGCAAAGCACTTGAAAGAGTAGCTTTGAGGAAATGATTTATTGATATCTGAATATTTGATAAAACTTGGCTTATATAGTGAAATGGGCTAATTGAGAAATGTGCTATATCTGCATGGCAGGAAAGGGGTGAAGCTTGGGCTTTGCCGGAGCCGCTTATTTGCATTTGCATGTAAATAAGTCTGAAACTGATGGCACCATAACAATGTGATAGACATCAAAATTGTCACAATTTATGCAGTAACCAAGCTTCACCCACACAATATTTTTGTGAGATTGGCAGCTAGTTACAAATCATTTGTGACTTTCAAGTTACATCAAAATTCATGCTGATTTATTTTTTGCCCTTAGAAGGTAGGTCAAAATTGTAACTGCAACATTTTGTGACCTGCTCCTAAAGTTGCAAAACAAATCTACATGAATTTTGCTGTGACTAAGCATAGTCTTATCTTGTTTTGTGTTGTGTCCAATCATAAGAATGTGCCAAAATGTTGACTGCTTCAACTAGCTTTGATTAGCCGTGATATTAACGCTTAAATCAATTAGACTTTAATTAGATACTAATTACCTATTATTATCAGGGCCTGCCCTGCCATTGAAAGTGCTCTGTAAGAGCAGGCAGCCACAGAAGGAGGATTGGCCTGCCCTTGAGGCCTCCCCCTTACAGCTGCCTAGCACTAGATGACTTGGGTAAAACCTGGGGCCATTTAAAGGGTCTGTGGAAGAGGGTTTAAAGTTACTCCCATCTTTTAAAGCCTAGCTGTATAGACACAACAGAGTTCACTTTTTATAATAGAACTGAATAGATAGTAAAGGTTCAGGTTGAACTTTAATGATAGCTTTTCTATTAACTAGTCAAGAATCATTTATTTATAGTTGAGTATAGAGATATGATGAAATCATAGTGCTGCAACTGAACTAATGATAGTATAGTATTTGATTGGGGAAGACAACAGTCTAATAGAAAGGACAAGAATAAGAATAAGATGTACTGTAAATTCAGAACCTAAACATAAAAATGCGGGACTATCAAATTCTTGGTCCAAATTTCAAATCACATTTGCAGGCAACTCAGCTGAGTGAAAAATAAAATATCTAATAAAATCAACTATTTAATTTGATGTTTTTCAATTTATTTAAATTGGCAAATTTTGAATTATTTGAGCAGATAACTCAACTAACTAAAGATAAAACACAGCAAACAAATGTGAGATACATGAATCAGAGATGCAGGATTCTAATGTATAGTTAGTATTTCCTGTAAGTCTAACAAATCATAAGCAACAAGAAATTATTAATGAATCTGAAATTGCAGGATTATCAAATCCAAGAAACAAATTTCAAATAAAAAATGAAGTGAATTTGAAATAAATATAATTTATGGGTGTCTCAAAAAAGATGTCAAAAGATCTAGAGTGGATTTGTGCTAATTCTTTTAGAAGTCATTGGCATTCTCAAAAACCATCCAATTTCATTTTAGGACAGCTAAAGTTTAGATGCTTACTATTAACTGAATTAGACATAATCAATAATAAAATATAATTATATATTACAATCTATTTTTATGAAGTTACTTTTTCCTTGTTGTGTTGATTGTTTATTTGCTGTTGATAATGTGCTTGCATTTAATTTGATAGTTTCACCTCCAGTTGCCTTGGCAATAGGAAATCAAGTTGCATCCCTGAGGCCAGCTGTGGTTGCAGAGGCAACTTGATTTCCTATTACCAAGGCAACTGGAGGTGAAACTATCCAATTAAATGCAAGCATATTATCAACAGCAAATGGACAATCAACATAATAAGTAAAAAAGAAATTAATAAAAATATATCATAATATACAATTCTGTTTTATTATTAGTGTTTTCTAAAATCAACTGTAATCAAGCATCCTTAATAGCAATACATAAACACATAGTATAGTAAACTTATGGTTTATCTTTCCCACCTCTCCTTCCTCAAAATTTTTTCTAAGTTTTTTTTGGCACTGTCATGAATGAAATTTCAACACTTGTATTTAAAACCCAAGAATCAAACTCCAGGCCTCAGGAAAAGCCTTTTGCTGACCAGGATAGAAAGGAGTCTGCCAGACTGCCTGTTGGGCCAAACCCTGGCTCTCCAGAGATGCCTTGCCCCAACCATGAGAAACAGGAACCTACCAGTCTACCAGCAGCCAAGACTGAAAGTTCAATATCAACATTGTGAACCCCAGAATAGAAACCCAACCCTCCAAAGGCAAATTCAGTCACCCAGGATGGACGGGGACCCGCCAACTCATTGAGTCACAAACCTAAGTTGTTGAATTACTCCAAGACCTACCAGCTTCTTAAGGATGATTCCCAGAATGGTCACCGGATTGCTTTCAACCTTGTGCCATCAAAGACCCAGATCTACACAGAAGTTGTAGCTTGCCTAAAGGAGGTTAAAACAAGGCCTACTGTTAGTCCTGTCAATGATCACCAGCTGCTGCCAGTCTCCAGTCCAGAATGGGTAATGTAGTTGGCCGGCTCAGATGATATGGTGAACAGCAGCAACAGAACAAAGCATCACCACTTCTGTTCACCAGAGAAATCACAACCAGGATCTGCTACCCTCAAAACCCAAAGCCAAGATTCATGTCCTTCCAGAAAATTGTCCACAGACCTGAAGTCCGCAAAAAGCAAAGAGGCAAAATCACCTGGTATAAGAACCCCAGCGGTATGAGGATAACACTATTGTCATCTTTGATAATAAAGTTTTATGAACCTTTGGTTTGAAAAAAATCCTACCTTATCTAGTTATAGTGATCTTTCATCTCAACTCCAGCCAAGTAGACAACCAGGCAACTGCCCTCTCTAGAGACCAATCTGCCAACCCGCCTCAGGCACTATACTGTCCCCTGGAGCCCCCTTTAGATATGTGCATTTTACCAAATACCCGCCCAGCCCCGCCTACTTGGATTTTAACTTGGAGAAAATACTCATTACTGACCCCTTGGCCAGAACTAGAGAGACCAAATATACAGGACACAAAGAAAAGTGGTAAAAGGTACCACCAAGATTGTTCAAAGACAAGTACAATTATCTGCTGCCTACTTTGTCCCCATGACTCCGTCCTTAACCCTGCAACCCAACCGCCCAATGGAGCCTTCCACTGCCACCAAGACCACATCCACACAACTTTTTGGAGTACTCTACATTACTTTAACAGGATTAGTGGACTCTATGGTGCCCAACTCTGGGCTCTGGTCTTTACTTAGGCAATCTGTATCCTATATTATTGTAAGGTCTTGCCCATAGTGGTGCAAGGTTATAAACTAAAGTGTGAAAAGCATTAGGGTTAAGATTCAGAAGGTACAAAAAGGTAGGAATTGTGTGCAAGATAATTTTACAGAATCCTGCTAAAAATTTATACTGGATTACAAAAGGAGTGATAGAGTTTAAGAACCCTAAGCAAAGAAGATAAAACAAGGTGTTTAATAGTGAACAATTTGTAACTAAGGGAATGTCAATATTTGGATACTCTCCATCAGCAAACTGGTACATATAACTATTAAAAGACTCCTTAAGGGAAAATAATGGATACAACAAGCCTAAGGCTTGTTGCTTAGCAACTTTCATTTATTCAAGAAAAGAAAAGACCAAACTAAAAAAATGAATTAATAAAAATGTACAAATTTCTAAAAATTAAGATCTCAAGTTAACATATGATAAAGAATTGAAGGGTAGAAATCACTTAGAATTTTGGCTTAAAGCCTACTCTTCACAAGCTCTTTATTTATAGAAGAAGTATTTTTCAGTTGAAATGATAGTCACGGGGAAAGCATCCAAGAACAGGAGCAACTGGAGGGAGTTGAGTAAAAACCTGGAGGGAAAAGGGACAACAGAAACCCAGTAGACCCACAGATCAGCACGTAAGCTGGAGAGGAGCAGCAGCAACTTAGCAGAAGGCTCAAAAAGGTGAGAAAATATGAAAATTATTCTAAAATTGAAGTAGAATATATAAAGCTAATAAATAGCTGGGAAGAAGATCAAAACAACAACAACAATTTGAACACAAAAGCGTAAAACAAGGTATTAACTTAAACTACTTAATTATTAACTCTTTAAATTAATTTTTTGAATATTAAAAAATAAGCAAAATAATAATCAAAGTGAAAATAAATCAAATAGCCTGCCCTTTGGGGCAGGGCATGACATTACCCCCTTCAGATTCAAGCTAAGGATGTGATTGAATATAAGAATTGAGTGCCTCAGGACAGTTTGCAAGGTTGGACAATGGCTCCCAAGAATTCTCCTCAACAGGATACCCTTTCAAAAGAACCAGGTATTAAAGTTTGCCATAGTGATAACAATGGTTAATAATGGACTCAACCTCATACTCAGGAGTTCTTTCAACCATGTGAGGAGGGGGTGCTTCATTGTTCTGATGAGAAGGAGGGGTGACAGTCTAGAGCTTGAGGAGGGAAACACGGAAGACGTCGTGGATGCAGTACCCTGAAGGAAGTTGAATAGGGTATGCAACCTTCTCAACCCTTTCTGTTATGAAAAAAGGCCATATGAATTGGGGACCAAGCTTAAAAGAGGGCCATCTGATAGGAAGATTATTTGTATTTAAATATACAAGGTTGTTGACTTGGATGCTCTTTCCTTCCTGGCGGTGAAAATTGGCCTGGACTTTGTAAACCTCAATAGCCTTAGAGAGATTCTCTTTTAAGGAATTCTGAATGAGTTGTAGCTGGACAAGAAACTCCTCGGCTGACAGGGAACAGACAGAGGAGATGACAGAGGAGACAAAGGCAGGAGTATAGCCTAAATTTGCCATGAACAGGGTCATTTTGGTAGAAGAATGGGGGTAGCATTGTAGGAGTACTGGGCTAAAGGTAAATGAGAAGCCCAATTGTCTTGTTGTTTGTTGGAAAAGCAGCAAAGGAAACATTCTAGTGTCTGGTTTGTACGTTTGCTTTGTCCATTTGACTGGGGATGATAGGACATGCCAAGGGAGAGGTGAACACCTAGCTTGGACATAAACTCCTTCCAGAACAGAGAAAGGAATTGTGGTCCACGGTCAGAGACAATATCTCTTGGAGTGCCATGGTGGATAAAGACATGTTTAATAAAGAGAGAAGCAGTCTACTTTGCAGTAATGTTGGAATTAAAAGGAGCAAAAATAGCCTGTTTTGAGAGTCTGTCTACAATGACCAGTATGGCGTCAAAACTGTCAGACTGAGGAAGCTGGACAATGTAATCTAAAGAGACAGACTTTCAAGGACCCTCAGGGACTGGGAGAGGGCATAGAAGACCCACAGGTTTCTGGGTGGAGTGTTTGCTTCTCTGGAAAACCAGGCAACTACTGACATATGACTTGACAAAGGTGGACATCTTTGGCCACCAGAAGTGATTGCAGAGCTTAGAAAGAGTTTTCTTATATCTGGAGTGGCCTGCAGCAAGAGAATCATGGAACATGATAGTTAGTAGCTGTTGAAGGTCTGTGGAGGGAACTACCAAAGGTTGTTGAAGTATAACACCCCATCTAGCAGGGAGAAGGAAGGATTTGAAACTGTATCATTGTTTGTGAGAGTGTCAATAATCTGAGACAAGACCTTGTCAAACAGCTGGGACTCATGGATTTTCTTCAGTATGTTGGGAGTTGTGGTACTGATAACATTAAGTTTGAGAAAGCTCTCGGGCAAAAGGACTATTTTAGTGTTGAGGGATTTGTGGTCTTTGTCAATTTCAGACAATAAAGGGTGACAACTAAGTGCTTCAGGTAGGGTATTAAGTATACCCTTCTTGTACACAAGCTTTAAGAAGAAATTTGATAGCTCCAGTACCCATCTAGTGTGTCTCTGGGAGATGTGGTGCAACTCGGTAAAGTAAAGCAAGTTCTTATGATCTGTGTAAATGAGGAAAGGCTCGTCAAGTCCCTCAAGGTAGCGACGTCAATACTTGAGTGTTTTGATGATGGCAAGAAGTTCCTTGTTGTGTACAGGGTAGTTTTGTTCAGCTAGAAGGTGTTTTTGAGAGAATTATGCAACAGGGTGTTGCATCCTGTCCCCCCAAGCTGAAGGAGAACACCACCAATAGCATAGTTGCTGGCATCAGTCTCAACCAAGAAGGGTTTGGAAGAATCAGGCATCAGGAGAATGGGAGTGGAGACAAAGACAGCCTTTTTAGCATCAAAATCAAGCTGGGCCTTGGGTTTCCAGACAAAAGGAACAGAAGGAGAAGTAAGGGTAGTGAGAGGCAAAACTAAAGAAGGAAAATATTCTACAAACTTACGGCAATAGTTTGCCAATCCAAGGAAGCCACAAAGTTATGAGCAAGTCTTGGGAACAGGCCAGCTTTGGATAGCATCCACCTTGCTAGGGGAGACAGAAAAACCGTTTTGAGTGACAATGTAGCCAAGGAAATCAACCTCAGTGCAGAAGAATGCACACTTAGAAGACTTTGCAAACAGGTTGTAGTCTCAAAGTCTCTGGAGTACTTGGCGGACGTGGGTGACATGGTTGTTGATGGAAGAGGAGTATACAAGGATACCATTGAGATAGATGACAACAAACTTGTTAAGGAATGGCAGAAGTGCCTCATTCATTAGGGCCTGGAAGGTTGAAGGAGCGTTACATAATCCAAAGGACATTACATTGTACTCATGTAACCCAAATGGAGTACAGAACGCGGTCTTCCATTCATGGCCAGGAGAGATTCTGATCTGGTTAAAAGTGCTTTGGAGATCAATCTTGGTGTATACAGAACTACCAGTGAGGCAATCTGTCAGAGCCTCAGCAGAAGGAATAGGGCATCTATCATTGATTGTGATCTCATTGAGAGCTCTATAGTCTACACAAGGGCGCTTAGAGCCATCAGATTTACTGACAAAGAAGATGGGGGAAGAACATGCAGACGTAGATCAAGAGATGAAACCCTTGGAGAGTTCCTCATTGATGTAGTTCTTTAGTAGAGTGTTGTCTGAGTCAGAGAGAGTAATAAGCCTTCCCCAGGGGGGAGTGGTGCCTGGCTTAAGGTTTATCTGAATATTGTAGGGCCTATGAGGGGGTAGCAGGTTACATTCCTCCTCACTAAAACAATCCTTAAGTCAGAATAACAATAAGGTAATCCATCCTTGTCCTTGGAGGAAAGAGTATCTGATATTGTACTAGAGATGGTAGTCAGGTTTAGCTTGGAGGGAATTGGAAAAAGAGTACCAGATACAAGGAGAAGTAATTTGACAACGTCATTGCATGTAAATGAAATTTTGTTGTTTGGGTGATTGAAGTTAAGCAAAGAATCTCTCAACCATGGGAATCCAAGGATGAACAGAAAGGATAAGTTGAGAGAGGATTTACACATGACGCGGAATGGAGAGCCCTCCAAGTCAATGGTGATGGGTTGGAGGATAGATGTGGCGCCAATGATAGTGCTTTTTCCCACCTTAACATCAAGGGAACCAGAAGCAGAGAGTACAATTAGTTTAGCAAGTTTCTCCTCAATGAAGTTGGCATCAGCGCCAGTATCAAGAAGAGCAAGGACCTTGATCTTTCCCAAAGGTCCATGAATAGTTACCAATACAGTAGGTGACTTGGAAGTGTCAATAAGGGAAAGAAAAGTGAGAGTGGTGCTCTTGTTGACAAAGGAGGAGCACTTGGAGAGAGAGCAGGATGGTAGAAGATGATCCTTTGATCAACAGTAGGAGCAGAGGTTATTGTTCCTTCTTCTAAGGACTTCCTTGGAAGTAAGGCAGAAACCTCCTCCAGACTTTGGCTCAGTACCAAGTGGAGGGTTTGAAGGAAGAAGTACCTTGTCTGGTACAAACAACCAAGCTGCAGGGGATAGGTTAGAAGAATGAGGTGTTTTTGAGGAAAGGTATTTTTGGTTTCACTTGAACACTTCTCTGATAAGAGGCTATAATTCATTGGGGAGGTTGTGGACCAAAAATTCCTGGAGCAATTTGTTGAGGCCTATCTTGTAGAATCTGCAAGCCTCAGTGTCAGAGGATTGCAGTCTTGACTGAAGAGAGCAAAACTTCTGGTTGTATTTGCCAAGTGGAAGAGATCCTTGTGCAAGACCTGCAAACTGGGAAGCAGAGGGGGCAGATGAATCTTTGTCTTCTCCAGAGAAGGATAGGAGAGAACTGACAAAGAGATCATAGTTCTGGAGGATACCAGGGTTGCATATCAAGTGAGAGCAAAACCAATCTCTGTAGTGACTGGTGAGCTTCTCAGCAAGATAGAGGACCTTCTGGGAGTTGATGGAGAACTTGGATCCATAAGCAGTAAAGTGGGCTTGTGCATAAGCTAAAGTGTTAAAAATACTAAGGGGAGAAGAACTATGAGCTAAGGTATTGAGAACTACTGTTTGGTTGGTGTAAGAAGTAGTAGTATGTCCCTCTTTATAACAAAAAACTTTATCATATAACCAACCAAGTAAAAAACTACTAGAGATAACAATGTTACAACAATAATATAGAGAAACAAGGCTAAAAAGATGATAGAAGAGATGGAAAAAGTATTGCCTGGGTCAATCCCATGAGAAGCCAAACTAATGTAAGGTCTTTCCCATAGTGGTGCAAGGTTATAAACTAAAGTGTGAAAAGCATTAGGGTTAGGATTCAGAAGGTACAAAAAGGTAGGAATTGTGTGTGTGATAATTTTACAGAATCCTGCTAAAAACCTATACTGGGTTACAAAAGGAGTGATAGAGTTTAATAACCCTAAGAAAGGGAGATAAACAAGGTGTTTAATAGTGAAAAATTTGTAACTAAGGGAATGTTAATATTTGGATACTCTCCATCAGCAAACTGGTACATATAACTATTAAAAGACTCCTTAAGGGAAAATAATGGATACAACTTCCATTTATTCAAGAAAAGAAAAGACCAAACTAAAAAAATGAATTAATAAAAATGTACAAATTTCTAAAAATTAAGATCTCAAGTTAAAATATGATAAAGAATTGAAGGGTAGAAATCACTTAGAATTTTGGCTTAAAGCCTACTCTTCACAAGCTCTTTATTTATAGAAGAAGTATTTTTCTGTTGAAATGATAGTCACAGGGAAAGCATCCAAGAACAGGAGCAACTGGAGGGAGTTGAGTAAAAACCTGGAGGGAAAAGGGACAACAGAAACCCAGTAGACCCACAGATCAGCACGTAAGCTGGAGAGGAGCAGCAGCAACTTAGCAGGAGGCTCAAAAAGGTGAGAAAATATGAAAATTATTCTAAAATTGAAGTAGAATATATAAAGCTAATAAATAGCTGGGAAGAAGATCAAAACAACAACAACAACAACATTTTGAACGCAAAAGTGTAAAACAAGGTATTAACTTAAAATACTTAATTATTAACTCTTTAAATTAACTTTTTGAATATTAAAAAATAAGCAAAATAATAATCAAAGTGAAAATAAATCAAATAGCCTTCCCTTTGGGGCAGGGCATGACAATTATCAAGTTTTCACCCATCCTATGGTGGGCATTAGCCACTGGCCCAGCTGTACTCCGCCCTGAGTCACCTAATGCCTCTTCCTATGCCTGGCTTTCTGACAGGCCCCCAGTGTAGCCAGGGGCCAAAAAACTTTTAAAAAAATTCTGCATCATCAGAAGGGTAGCTCATATAGCATTAAATGGGTTTGTGATTGCTATATTAGTGATTTGGAGTGCAGAATATTGTATAATTTCTAGTTTAGACAATTTTACATTTCACTTAATTTTCATGTCTAAACATGGCTATCAAAATTAAAATTTTCATTTGATTTTATCCAGAGTTAAGCTTCTTGATTTGGATTGATTTTCCCTAGTTTTTTTACTGTAAATTCAATTTGGATTCCAAATCCTACAATTTTTATTTGAGTTTACTAGTGTCATTAATTTATGATTTGAAATTTGGTTCTTGGATTTGACAATCTCGCAATTCCAAAAAACATAGTAAACTTAATGAAAATGGTTGATGGCTTGAATGCTTCAAAACTGATTCCAGTTAATTTGTTTTTTTCACTTGAAATATGCAGTTCAGCTTGAAATTTGAAAAGTGTCTATGTGTTCTTTTAATTTTAAAAATTCAAATAAAAATACAAAGAATTCAATTTAATTTAAAAAGGCCATCCCACAAATGTGATTCAAAATTTAGACCAATGATTTGACAATTATGAATTTTTATGTTATCTTTCTGAATTTACAGTATTTTATTGTGTAATATAATAATTAATATACCGTATTGAGAAGCCAAAAGTCCACCAGGGGATGGCAAGGTGGCAGGTTTGATATAAGGTTTAGGTTATGGAATACCTTGCACAGTGATCAGCGTGTCAAATTGGCAGCACTCTTAATTAGGAGATAGTGCCCACAACTCAACATTGTCATCAGATTGATACATGCTGTTAGTCATGTCATGAGGTAGCTCTTTGAGTGCCCCCTGTGTATTTTAAGATACATTGGCAGGCAAGGATGTAACCTCAGTTGTAACAATAGAATTAATTGGGGTATGCAAATCAATTCTGCATACTAATGAGCTTGTAGCTCATCAATCACAAGGTTCTTTACTCATCCTAATTGCTGGAAATTAGGGTTCTCAACAGGTGCTAATTACTTAATAAAAGTTGTTAAAAATATAAAGACCTTTCAAATGAGATATGATAAATGAAAATCTAACAAATATTCACTGAGTTACAGTTATACAAATGACATCATTTCATACAATTAGTTCTCACAAAAAGGGCTCGCTTTAACTTGATTTGGCTCATAATTGGCAGTCTCAACTTGTCTTTAGTATATAACAAAGACTGTCAGCATTTACAAGGGCCTCAAAACGCGCTCTTGAACATAGATTTACATCAATTATTTGCTGATTTATGATTGCATGAATATAATAATTAAAGCAACCCCTTTTGCATGATTGGTAATGTAAGCATGTCCCAATTTGAATTTTCACAATTCCCCCTTTTTTCACTAGTCTGCAGTTTCTGATGTAGCTCCCAACTTGGCTGGATTTAGGCTTGGATGTTGGATTTATCCTGTCAACCCTTGGCCCTGGACAGGACACTCTTTTTCTGTTGAACAAACAAAACCCACCAAAAACTGGCCAAACAGCTCAATTCTTTGGGAGATATAGCACACACAGTGGATGAGAGATTTGTGTTAGAATATACTACATATTGCTTTGCTCTCTCTGCCCTGTCATGAGATAAAACACTTTATTGATTTAGATTATTTACTGGCCTGGTATTAAATACTCTTAAAAATCATAAGGGCTAGTCAATCAAAGGCTCTCACATTGTCTCATGCAAATTTGAAATATTCAGCAAATTTGGGCCCCAGGAATGCTTTATAGGCGGCACCCAATCAGATACTATCATGGAAATTAATTTAAAAACTTTCAGTCCCCCTGGTCAAGATGTGAAAACTTTATCTCCTAGCCAACCAGGAGGCTCCCCTACTCCTGGTGGCTCAGATAATTTAGATTGTGTCTGTCAGGGATCCAGTCTTGGGCAGCCGGCCTGTTGTTTCCAGGGGTGACCTGGGCCAGGTTTTTTGCAGGCAATGCCCACCACAAGAGGAGAGCTAACTTAAAAGAATAGGAGGCAGACTTTCCCACCCAGGACCACAGGCCAGCGGCCGGGATTATAGTGTCAATCACCCCTGTGAGAGTGATGTACATAATCCCAAACAGCTTGCCAGAATGGTTGGTTGGGAGGTCAGGTGAGGAAGCAGGCATAGGTTTTGGGGTCACAGGTGGTTCCATGGGCAGGTTGTAAGCAGGGAGATATTTAAATTTTCCTCTGAACAACTTGGGTGTTGAAAACATCCACGGGCCTTGTCAGTTGTATCTAACTGCAGATTTTATGCAGGCCAAAAAATCAAGTTTGAGTATCTTTTCTGGGGTGTAGTCCTTGTATTCAGATTTCAGAGGGTAGTCAGTAAAATGGATGGGTTCAAAGGGTACACCAGGAGGACAGAAAAATGTGGGCAGTGGGGCAGGGGGGCCAGGAGATCTTGAACTGAATTGGTAGATAGAAAATACAAAATAAGGCAATAGCTGTGTGAGCCAAAATAATATAACCTTTATTCAAAAATGACAATAAGGTTTGAGCGCAGAATCTATAGGCATATATAGCATCCTGCCTCAAAACTTAGTATTTCCCATAAGGGCTTCATCAAAATATTGGGAAAAATGCGGGCGGGTGGCCAGGAGGCCCAAGTGTAGGAGCAGCAAAATGGCACCTTGTCTGGATATTCTCTCATTGGTCAGAACATCCAAATTGGTCACTTGATTTCCTTGATTTTTGGCTGTGGTCATTAGTTTGGGCCCAAAGCCCGGGTTTCTCCTTGGCAGTTGAGTTTGATTGGTTACTTGAGAGGACTTAAAGCTCATGAAGTTCACGGGGCCACCTTCTCTGCCTCCATTAGGCAATTCAAGAAACTCCTCCTCAGGAACCATCATAATTGAACCTGTACTGATATTCTGAATTTGGGACTTAGCAGGGCCTTCAGCTTGGAGGGCTCAATCTCAGAAAAACGCAGGCAGGCAGGCTCAGGGTCATGGGGCCAGCAGCCTGCAGGAATTTGGGTTCAGGGTTTGAATCTCGCCCTTGGGCCTGGGTTTTGAGGGGTAACAAATTGTCAATCCTGACAGTGTTCCTTAAAATACAAACAGGTCTATTTTGGGTTCCTACTTGTCTATTACTACTAAATAGAAGTTTGAAATTTTTAAACAGTTTAATTTGAACTCTTATTTGTAGTCTTTTAGATTTAAATTATTAGTAAACTTTTTGGCTTTGATTACCTTAACTTTCATCCCCAGGACTATGGCAGATTCTTTAACTCTCCTAGGAGGTAACATGAATGTTAAGTCAATTATTTCCTGCTTTTACTTTTGAAAAGCAAAGCCAAACTTGTTGATTCAGTTAGAAAACATTCTATTTTCTTACTTTAAGTTTAATGTTAACTTGTTTTTACTTAACTTCAACTTTGGCTTCAATTTTCAAAGCGTTAAAGTCCCCCTCAAGGCTCCCAAGACTACAGAAAATTCATTTTTAGTGAAAATACTCATGATTGCCTGTTTTGTTTTGATTTATTCTTTCTAATTGGTATTAAGGGACTTCAAATTTGTTGGAATTTCAGAAAAGGCTGTTCCCTGCTGTAAAATTTGTCATTTAACCCTGGCTTCTACGTTACTACTCATCTGGTCCACATTGTCACGGCCCGTACCAGAGTCTGGATGGACTCCCACAGGTGAGGCAGGCCGGGCCTGAAAGGCCATGTACCCAATTGATGCTATTATGACAAAGTAACTCATAGCTTTATCTAGGTGACATCAACTTCCAGTATGGGGAACAACCTGATCAGTCAGCCCCAATACTATGATATAAACAAACCCCAACTTTCTGAAGTACTGGACAGGAGGCACTTTGGGCAGGGGGAGTAGTAGAATCTTCTTCATTATAGGCAATATGGTCACTCTTGGGTGACCAGAAGGGAGATCCAGGTGGTGGGAATGGAAATACTCCAAGTCAAGAGCGTTGGGTGAAGTGACTGAGGTAGCAGGAGTATATCCGGGAGGGTACAGATAGGAAAGTTTATATTGTGTTGTGGATTCCCAAATAGATGCAAAGTGAATAATTAAATTTGAGCAAAAATAGACAATTCCTGCAATAAGATAACAATTTATAGGCATAAACTTGTTTTATTAAGATATCAATAGTGAGGAGAGCTTCTCCTCCTCACTACTACTTCTTAATGGTACTTTAGTGGCCTTTTGTTCCACCAGAGAACTGATGGCATCATTTTCAGTAATACTTGAAATTTGGCCCGGAAATTGTGCACTTGACCCTGGGGGTGGAAAGGCATTGGCTGGTATAACAGGAACCTTGGTTTGGCTGCAGCATGCCAAGATGCCACAGCTATTATTAGATCCCTCAAGTAATTGAGTGCCTGATTGAAAAATTGACAATCATCCTCCCAATGTATCATTTCTCAATAGTAAATGGGCCCAAATCTGTGTTTGGATTTAATGCCAGGAATTCACGGCTTGTGAACCTTGCAAACCCCAGGTCATTTGTGACCAGAAAGGGGGGTTTTCTCCCAGAAAGGCAGTTGGTAATGTTTTCTATGCTGTTGGTTGCTTTATCTCTATGGAGGCTTGCTGATTGTTTGGGGCATTCTGGACCCTGACATACATCTCCAGAACTCTGAACCAAATTTCTTTCTCTCCTCACCTGGTAGGCAAACATCCTACTCAGCTTATTTATCTGCTTGAAAACCTCCCCCAAAAGGCTCAGGATCTTCTCTATAATGGGGAAAGCCTGGTCAAGAGTCTCACTTGTGACAATGTAGAATTTTTCCTGCCTAAGCATGTTTCTGCCATCTACCTAGCTGGGGAAATCCCTTCATCAGCCTATTTTTAGGAGAAAAGTTTGCCTACTCCCCAAGACCTGACAGCACTTCCAGAATACACCCCCAAGTGTACCCCTGGCTGATTACTGGTATCTTGCTGATGAAGTTGAATCCCTACTTCCCCTAGTTGCCCCCACTTTGCCCTCTGGACACACATTTGAGTGGCCATCCAAGTCCTACACTAGATGTGATGAAAATTGTGGGATAGTATGAAGCCGTTTCTAAGTGATGGGGAATTACCACCCAAATCCACATATAATTAATGATTAACCACTAATGTGGCTTCAGATATCTTTTTGTAAAATTTCCAATTGTAATACCAGGATTAAGCAGAGCAATTAATCCTAACCAAAGTAGCCCAAGATAAATGGCCTGAGACAGCATCAACGTATCTTCAGAATAAAATTCTGGACATTGGGAGGCAACATGATTTTCAGTTTCCAGAATGGGGGGTGGGGCTTCAATATTGGCTGGCAAAAAATTAACATTGGGAGGCACCAACAACGTTGTTCTAACTGCGGGGCCCCATCTTCCAGAAATGATTTGGTTGAGAATTAGATTGTACGGAATATATTGTAACAACCCAACTACAGGATGCATTTTGAAAAGTAAATTAGAACTAGGGATAAATGATTTTTATTGAGTGAAATTTTGGGAGGACTCAACTCTTAGAGTTGAAACAGTGAAAATTATTCAATATATATCAGAAAATTGTCTAAGCAATACCACCTGAATCTTGGCCTCCTATTCCTTCCACATTGTCAAGTAAGTATCTGGTCCAGGTTGCAAAGAACCCTTGTGTGACCAATTTCTGATGACCATGCTGATTAACAAGCTTGTATCAGGTGACCCTCAAATTACACCAATTTATCAACATCAATTTGCAAGGAGGAACTGGTTTCAGCTGACAGACTGGAGCAGCTGTAACCCATTTACAATTGACTGTTTGATTTAAATCTGTTAACTTGGTCAATTTTGATAAAGGTTTCCCGGCTCTTTGAGCCTTCTTGCTTGGGCAGATAATTCACGGCATGATGAAACCTACTGTGACATTCTCCTCTGCTTTAGCCCTGGGCACAACACCACCATCCAGGAGATGGGATAAGGAGAAATTCTTGTGGGCAGGTGGTAGTTTCATTGCAGCAAAGGTAAGTTCAGGGTGGCCAATAGAAGTGGGATTGTGCTTGTAGAACTTGTGAATCAGATCTGGGGAATTGGAACAATTGTAGTGGGGAACCCAGGAGTTTTCAGAATCAGGATAACCCTTCTAAGACACCAAATATTACAAACGGTGTCAATTCTTGCAGGAAGCCAGAATACAATTCAACTCATACTCAGATTCTCCTTCCACAAGAATGGGTTGGGAAGAGGGAGTCTCTGTACCTTTAAAGGGAGTAAGAAGACATTCATGAAAGGTGTGGAAAATCTTGAAAGCAGGGGGTAAATCCAGCCAATAGGCGGAGGGATTAATTTGACGTTCAACCTTGAAGGAACCAACTTGTTTAGGTCTTAACTGTAAGGTCTTGCCCATAATGGTGCAAGGTTATAAACTAAAGCGTGCACAGCATTGGGATTCAAATTTAAAAGATATAAGAATGTAGGTACTGTCTGTAAGATGATCTTACAGAAACCCGCTAAAAACCTATATTGTGTCACAAATGGAGTAATAGAGTGTAAAAACCCTAAGCAAAGAAGATAGAATAAAGTGTTAAATAGTGAACAATTTGTAACTAAAGGAATATCATATTAGAATATTCTCCATCTGCAAAATGGTACATATAACTATTAAAAGACTCCTTAAGGGAAAAAAATGGATACAAAAAGCCTAAGGCTTGTTGTTTTACAAGTTCTATTTGGATTTTAAGGAAAAAGCTAAACTAAAAAAATGAATTTAAAAAAACAAAATTCTAAAAATTACAAATTTGAAGTTAAAATTGTAAAAGTTGAAGGGGAAGAAATCACTTAGAATTTTGGCTTAAAGCCTACTCTTCACAAGCTCTTTATTTGTAGTTAAATTTTCTTCAGTTAGAAATGATTGGCATGGGGGAGCAACAGCCAAAGACAGGAGTAACTGGAGAAGTTTGGGAAGAGCCTGGAGGAAAAGTAGAAGACAGAAACCCAGTAAGCTCGCAGATCAGCAACGTAAAGCTGTAGGAGTGGCAACAACATAAGCAGGGTTTTGAAAGGTAAATGAGTAAAAATATTCTAACTTTAAAGTAGACATATATATAAAGATTAAGGCAAGCAATAGAGCAAACAACAACGACAACAATTTGAAAGCAAATGGAATAAAAAACAAGGTAATTAATTTAAAAATACTTAAATATTAACTTCCAATTTAAATTTCCAATATTGAAATAATGAAAAATCTAACTTGAACAAAAATAATAAATATTAAAAATTTAAAGAGCCTGCTCTTCAGGGCAGGGTATGATACTAACTTGTGACAGGGAACCTTCAGTTTCATATTGTGAGCATCAACCATGACTAAATCACCTGGCCTGTAAGTGGGACCTTCCTGGTGCTTGAAATCTGTATATTCCTTGTAAGTTGTCACGGCGGCGGCAAGAGTAACCTGGAGCTCCTGATGAACCTGCTTCAATGCAGTAGCCTGATCAGTTGCAGCTTCCACATTGCTAACCAAACAAGGACCCATATTGAAAGAAGGGTTGTAATCCACATTGACATAGAAGGGCGATACTTGAGTCAACATGTGAGGGGCATTATTATATGTGAACTCTGCCATGGTTAGATTATCACACCAGTCATCTTATTGCGCATTAGTGTAGCAATGTAGGTAGACCTCCAAAATTTGGTTTACTCTCTCCGTTTTTCTGTTAGATTGGGGGTGAAAGGCTGTGGAACGGCATAATTTGATATCAAGAATTCCATTAAAAGCTTCCCAGAACTGAGCAATAAATTGAGGCCCACAGTCACTTATAATCTCCATGGGATGTCATGTAGGGAGAAGATTCTATTCACAAACAACCTAGCTGTTTCCACCAAAGTAATTGTGGTTGAGCAAGGTACAAAGTGTGCCATTATTTTGAAACAATCTACCACCACCATGATTGCGTTAAACCCATTGGAACTGGGAAGTTCACCAATGAAATCCACTGACACAGACGTCCAGGGTCCTGAAGAAGGCTGCAGTAGAACCAGTAAACCAGTAGTCTTGTTCTGGCTTGCCTTATATTGAACACATACCAGACAATCACAAAGAAAAACTGCTACCTGCACTATCAAACCTTTTCAGGAAAACTGGCAGCGGATTAGTTCCACCATTTTGTTTTTCCCTGGGTGGCCTGCTGTTGGACAGGTGTGATGAGCCTCCATAATTTCTTCCCAAATAGTTCCTTCTGGAACCCACAAGCAACCTTGATGATATAGAACTGGACCTATCTTATGATAAACCTGGGGCTGGCCCACTGGGTTTGCACATGCTATCTCCAATAGCCTATAATAGCCTTTGGACAAAGGTTGCAGAAACTTAACTTTGGAATATAAGTCAAGGTCTTTGCCCTCAGTTAAGAACATGGTGGCCAGCGTAGCAGGTGGAGGAAATACAAAAGGTACCACTGCCTTATCTGGAATCATGGTATGTGTGTTAAACTCAGCGTCCATACTAGCATCTGGGAGATGGGAAGGGTTTCTGCTCAGTGCATCAGCCAAGTGATTGTAAGATCTCTTAATAAACTTGTAGCAGAACTTGTATCTTGTCAGGTCACCATGCCATCTGGATTGACAACCCAACAAAACCCTGGGTTGTCAATAATACAGAAGAGCTTTGTGGTCAGTTCTTACTACAAATGAATGACGTGCCAACATGAGATGATGATGCCAGTGCTTTAACAATTCCACAACAGCCAACAATTCCTTGTTATAAATCATGTAATTGTGTTCACAAGCCTCCATCTTCCGGGAGAAATACCCTACAGGTCTCTTAATCCCATCATCAACATTCTGCAACAACACACCAGTCACAGCGTATTTAGATACATCTGTGGAAACCACAAAAGAAAGCTCAGGATCCACATGTCTCAACACAGGTGACAATAACAAAAGAGCCTTGACTGCTGAGAACGCACTTGCACACTCAGGCGTCCAAACCAAAGTTGTCTTTCCACTAGCCAAATATAAAGGGGCGGCCACTTCAGACAAGTGAGGGGTGTTTCTTTCAAGAATGTACAGGTACCCAAGAAACTACAGAGTTGGGATACTGTCTCAGGCGTAGCATACTCTCAAACCGCAGCTTCCTTGTCTGGGGTAATGGTATAGCCATCCTCAAAGATAATATTACCCAGAAAGGTAACATTACGTTTAAAGAATCCACACTTAATACTTTTAATGATCAAGTTTTCCTGGAGAATTCTCTCTACAACTGCCAACAGGTGGGCCTTATGCGACTCCTCATCTGGAGAGAACACCAAGATATCATCCATATACGCAATAGCACATACATCTAGGAGATCCCCCAAGACTAAATCAATTAGCCACTGAAAGCAAGCCGGAGCATTCTTCAATCCAAAAGGCATTACACAGAACTGAAAGATACCCTTCTTGATTCTGAATGCTGTTAATTATTACATTCCTTCTGCAATCCTGATTTGATTGAAATCATTCAACAGATCAAGTTTTGAGAATACCTTAGCCTTCTCAACACACCTAGAGATATGTGCTTTGAGAGGTAAAGGGTAGGGATCAGGAATTGTAATGTTATTCAAATTCCTGTAGTCAACACAAGGACAAAGAGACCCATCAGCCTTTTGAACAAACAACAATGGGGAGCAGATTAACAAAGCCTTTTTAAAAATATAGCCCTTGGCCAACATGTCACAAGTCCACTCTTCCAAGCATGTGTCTTCCTTCAAAGCTAAAGGGTAAATAGGAGACACAATTTGAATCAGATCAACAGCAACTTTAAAGTCAAAGTCAAACTGAGTGTGCTTGGGAAGGACCTTGCCTCTGGTGGCGTCAAACGCCACAGACCAGGGTTGCAAACATGCTGGTAAATCTGAACTTGAAGGTACAGGGACAGGAACCAATTGAATGGTCTGAGAAGATTGCTCCAATTTGGACATACCTAACAGCAGAATACAAATAGATATACCCAAAGAGTGTTTCACATGTAGCACATTTTCTTTCAGTAAGGTTGATAAATTATGATCTCTCCACCAACCCACCCCAAAATGATAGGATACATCAGGGAAGAGCAAACAGAGAATCTTGCGGTAAAAGACTGACCCACAACTACAAATGTTACTGGCTTCTTCAGCTGGAAAGAGGGAAACGTTTGACAGTTTCCACCACCAACAAGCATACCAGGGTGGTACTTGAGTTGTAGAAAGTCTGCAATCTCCAAACTCATGAAGTTCTTGGAAGCACCTGTATCCAACAAAATGGCTGGCTGATAGATAGTTTGATCATTATCAATGCTACCATAAAACAAGAAGTAACCAGAAGTAGATTTATTTGCAGCAAAGGTGGCAATCTTGGCAGGGTCCTGCTTCTCTTTGGCAGTACAGACAGCAGCTAAGGAGGCAGGATGCTCCTGGAAGTAATGCTCAATCATTTCTTGGATAGCAGCTGGAAGAACAGGATGATCACAATCAATAGGAACAAGGGGCAACTCTTTGGACATAACCGCGGAAGGCTTTGCAGGTACAACGTGCTGAAGCATTGTCAAAGAACTATCAGGACCGGACATCACTGGTGCCTCATTTACATCAACAGGTTTGTTCACCACTGTCAGTTGCAACTGAGAAGAGCTATGGGGAGAACAATCCTGACTTTGGTTGGAAGGATCTACCGCAGAACAAGGACCAGAAAACCAGGAGCGCACAGCGGGTTTGTCCTCAATTACCAACGTACCTTTCTTGGAAGTTGACAGATTTGAAACCAGAGAAAGAATTTGGCTTACCAGGGCCTCAGTTGTGGTTAACAGGGAATCCCAAACCGCCAAATCCTGGGCAGTCTGATCAACTGCTAACCACAATGCTGAGAGTTTATTCACCTTGGGAACATCAATTGTACGGCAGTAGGCAAGAAACTGAGGAAGGAATATCAAAAGCAGAGTAGTACCCTGATGGAAGGCGTACAGCTTACAATATACTTTGAGCTCCTCAATAGATACACACAATTTTTTTAACAAAGGATATAGAGATACACTTTCAGTTAAAACATGTGGATTGCGCTCCACCGCAAACAACAACCATTCACAAGCATCCTCAGAAACCTTTGTCATCACATGATAAACTTGGGATTTGTGACTACTGTAAATTCAGAACCTGAACGTAAAAATTCAGGATTTTCAAATCCTTGGTCCAAATTTTGAATCACTTTTGCAGGCAACTCAGCTGAGTGAAAATTAAAATATTTAAACAAAGCAACCATTTAATTTGACTTTTTTTTGGTTTATGTAAATTGGCAAATTTTGAATCTCTTGAGCAGATAACTCAACTAATAAAAGACAAAACACAACAAACAAATGCAGGATACATGAATCAGAAATTCAGGATTTAATGTACAATTTGAGATTTTCTGTATTTCAAACAAATCATAGACATCATGTAAAAATTAACAAATCTGAAATTGCGGGATTGTCAAATCCAAGAACCAAGTTTCAAATCATAATTGCAAGGAATTTGAAACAAATATAATTTATGGGTGTCTCAAAAAGGGTGCTAAAGGATCTAGAGTAGATTTGTGCTAATTCTTTTAGGAATCATAGGCATTCTCAAAAATCACCCTATTCCGATTTAGGATGGCTAAAATTTAGATCCTACTATTCACCAACTTAACATACTTAACAATAAAATTGACTAAAATATACGCATCTCTTTTTGAGTTTAAAATTTTATAATAAAAATTTATTATGTCTTCTTTCAACAACAACTAAGTCAACAAGCTGTTCCCTGGCCTTGAAAAAATCATGCAGGGCTACACTGGGTCTTCTAATAGTGAAGCCTCTTTCTATGGTCACTCCTGACCTGCAGGCCCCTCCGCAGGCACTACCCAGGAGTGTGTTCTTTCTCCTACAATTTCCAGCATGGCTCTGTTTGCCCACCATGCACAGGCAGCTGCCAAACCAAATCCTGTATCAACAATGGCATCTGGAACCAGCCATTTGAACCATGGGGTCACCCAGAGAGGCCAAAACCCCAAAACAGTCAATCAGATGGCATTGACCAGTTCTCAAAATAGACACATCCCTCCTCCAGCCAATCAGCCTGAAAGATGCAGAAGAAAATTAATCACTCTGGAGATTGTTCTCAAAATGGTTGAAAAGCAAGGGAAGCTTATGTCTCTTGGGGAAATTGCGGCCGCAATGGGGTTTGCAAAGTCCACTGTGGCTGCAACCCTGCAAGCCCATGCCAACTGTGGCCCCCCTACCAAGAAGACCCCAACTGGTGCCTGTACTTTGACCAAAGGTGACACAGCCCATCCCCTTATGATGGCCATTATGAAACGTGACCTGTGGATGCCCCTGGTCTAGGTACGTCTCCAGTTGGGACTCCATGGCATCTTCACCAACAAAAGAACAGTGAATTTGTGGATGCACAGAGTTGTGGTTGCTGCTAGAATCTTGTCCAATCAAGTTCTCAGTGGCCCCATTTTGGTGGATACCAATCCCTACAATTCAAATATTATTAATTTTATCAAAGGAAGGACAATGCAGGCCCATAATGACGTCATCTTTCTGTTGTATGCTACGATATCTGCAAGTATTCAAGACTATGGAGAAAAGTGTATCCAGTCTGACATGTACAAGCGAGGCCCAATATTGTATTGTTTTGTCAGGGTTTTACTGGTGGTTTACCCATTGGGCGTCAATTATTACTTAGCAATATCAAACACCGCAGATGGTTATGCCTACCAGACAGAGCTCAAGGCCATGCTGGAGGAGCAGGCCATATAAAACGCTGTGCACACAGTTGTACTGAGTGCAGAGATACAGCAACGGGAATGGGCAACCCAAGAAATCAGGGCTGCGGGGCATACTTGTTGGTCCTACCCCATCAACTACGCCAACATGCATCTTGCAGATGTATGTCTCTACAATTTCAGTTCTGCCCTCAGGTGCTTAAAGCCTGCCACCTACAACAAACTATGCACCCAGATTGATAAGGGGTATGAGCTTTTCCCTTCCGCGTTTGTCCAGGACCTATTTGATCTCATCATCTTCTATGCAAGTGATAGTGATAAGTCCAGAAAGGACCCCTGCCTCCCCCCCACACTAGTCCATCCATTTTGTCAAGCTAGTATATGTGACAGAAGACAAATTTGAGCAATTGAAGCAATCAGCTCTTGCTGCCCCTTCCCAGTCAATAAACCCTGCCTCTCCAACCCTCCATCAAGCCACCTGCATTCCAACCCTGACTCCCAAACCACCACCCATTCCCTCACCACTATCTCTGATGCTGCCCCTTTCACAGGTACAGATGAAGGCAATGTTTATTCTGCCCATTCCCTCCCCTTCCCGTCCTTTGATTAGTAAATAAATCTTTTCTTTATGACAACTTTAAAAGTTGATATCTCTATTTCAATTCATAATCAATAATATTTTCTTTTTACATTATCACCATTTCCCATAATTAATACAATGTTGTACATTTTACAAATAGCTTAAAATTAGGAGCATACATATTTTTCATCATCATTAATAAATTAAGGACAATAAATGTAAATATTGTATTAGAATATTGCAATTAGATGTCAACTCTTGATATTTTGATATTATGTGCATAACTCAATGCATTTTGTTTAATAAAATCCATTGTAAACGTGGATTTTTTATTCTGATTTAAAATAAATTGACTGTGTTTATATTAGAGAGCCATTAACGCTTAGTACAAATATTGATACATAGTGCATTTTACAGCCTGCATATTTACCTATTAGTAATAATTCTATAAAATTTTCAGTCAGATTTTGCAAAGTAATGATGATGTAATGGATTAATAAATTACTGTTTCTTGTCATTAACTGGCTGATTTTCTTTGCTGTGGCATTGTGCATTTTCTGATATTTACGCACTAGTATCCAATTGGTTAGTTTCACATCAAATTGCATAGGCAATAGGAAATCAAGTTGCCACGCCAATCACATCTGGTCTTGGGTGGCAGCTTGATTTCCTATTACCTGTGCAATTGGATGTGAAACCAACCAGTTGGATACTAGTGCGTAAATATCAGAAAATGCACAATTGCCACAGCAAAGAAAATCAGCCAATTAATGACAATAAACAGTAATTTATTAATCTATTACATTATTATTACCTTGCAAAATCCAACTAAAAAGTTGACAGAATTATTACCAATAGGTAAATATACAGGCTGTAAAATGCACTATGTATCAATATTTTTACTAAGCGTTAATGGCACTCTAATATAAACAAAGTCCATTTAAATAAATTACAATGAAAAAGGCCAAGTTTACAATGAATTTTATAATCAAAATGCATTGAATTATGAACACAATTTCTAAAGATCAAGAGTTGACGTCTAATTTCTATATTCTAATGCAATATTTACGTCTATTGTCTTTAATTTATTAATGATGATGTAAAATATTCACATGTTGAAGGTAGTACTATAAAAACCAGTTTTTTATGGAATTCAAACATAATGTCAAATATTTACACACTTATCAACAAATTAGAGTCAGCCCTCCAAAAGGTTATTGAGCTTGAATACAACATCAGGGAAATTGTGGTAAATCAACTGGGAAATGAGGGAGGGGCCTTGGTCCAGCAAGAGGAAACTGCAAAAATAGCCTGGGAACAATAGTCAATGAAGAACACAAGGAAATAATTTTAAATCTTCAAAAGGAAATACTCAAGCGGTTAGATTTCAAAAGCAAAAGTTACAACTCATGAGAATTTGCAAAAACCAATAGAAAGAATACTCAAATAATCAAACTAATTGAAGGAAATGAAATTTCAAAGGAAATCAACACAAATGAAGAGGGAACCAACCAAATGGAAATAGACAAAAACAAAGCCCAGTCAAGAAGCAGGAGTGCTTCAAGAAATACAGAAATTTTATCAAATTAAAACCAACAAGAAACGCAAGCTGCAAGAAATATAAGAAAAATTAAGCCCAGAAAAATTAATGAAGAGCAGCCAACACTCATGAAATTTGCTGAGGTGGCACCTGTGGCTGAGGGGGCCACAGGGGAAAAAATTAGTAAGTCTTTTTATGTTTTACTTATATTTATTTTAGTCATCACCAGGAATGGGGACAAGGTTGCAGAAGTGGCGGCTTATACGCCAGTTGGGTTTACGGGGGTTACCAGTCACTGGTAGCCCCTGTAAAACAAATAAATAAAAACCAAATAAATAAAATAATTCAACAGAATATGAATAATTTTTCAAGTATTGAAGCTAAAAATAGGGAATATTTACCACCCGCAGGGTGCTTGCCTTGGTTGAGGGAAGCATATGAATTAGGATCAAGTATCAACTTCAAAGAAATGAATGAAATTTATGGGGGTATCAAACTAAACTTTGATGAATATATATACAAAAGCATTCAAAGATTCCCCTTCACAAACATCAACAAATATGAAAAAATTTAATAAAAACTGACTTTCAAATTGGAACTGAATATTTGAAAACTGCAATTTTTAATGAAGTATTTAAGACACTGTCAAATAATGTCGGGGATGTAGTCCTCGTGATTAATTTTAAACCTTTATTTATTTCATTTGCCAAGGCCTGGGGGGCTGATTCAAGTTGGGCTCCCCCAGAACCCTCTTCAAGTTCAACCAAACATCCTTTATCAATAGGTTAGTTCAAACATTCAAAAAATTATGCATGTTCTTGGAAAAGTATACCTCGCAAAGAATCCATGTTGTGGTATACCTGGAAATCCTCCTTCACTACATATTAAAAACCAATATCAAAAAGTTGGAGGATATACCTATTCAGATGGATATTTGCCGTGTAGCCCTTGACCGCCAGAAAACACCGTGGGGATATAGGACAGTTGAGCACGTTCTGTATGACTCATTTGCATTTGCAACGTTGTACGAGTACTATGTGCCCCCTGAAAAAAACCTACTAGTCAATTCACTCACCCGCCTTCCTTTTATCAAACAATCAACAACCACCGGGGTACAGGGCGCCCTCCCTCTAGCAATTGCATCCAGGGTTGTCCACCACGTACAGAAGAGTATGTGAATCCAATTAGACGCATTAGCTGAAAATTTAATTTTGGGGTATAATTCCCCGGAATAATCACATTCCCTTTGCAATTAGCATCCCCCCAATAAATATTTTCCCCTTGCAAATTAAATTTTATTTTTTTTAATTTTTTTATATTTTAATACTATAAATTTTAATATTGAAATATGTAATATTAAAATTTCACTATAAAAATTTTAATATTACATATTTCAATATTAAAATTTTAGTATCTAAAAGTTAATACTAAAATTTTAATAATACATATTATAATACTAAAATTTTTAATATAAAATATTTCAATATTGAATAAATCACAATTTAATAAAAATAGTTAAATTTCAAATATTTAAACTTTAATATTTAAATTTTAAGATTTATAATTATAATTTTACTTTTAATATTTTAATTTTAATTTTTAAATTATAATAGTAATATATAATTAGGTTGATAATAATAAAGGGACAGTTTAATAAAGTGAACATGTGTAATAATAAAATATGATTTATAAATCTGTTTATTTACTAGTGCGTCAAGTACGGGTTAATTTATTACATAAACAAACAACAAAAATTGAATTTATCCGCATCATGCAGCCCGCTCCACTTATTTTCTAAAAAAATGATTGTTTAGAACTTGAATTACCTTTCCCCTGTAATATGATTTGATAAATATATTTGATATACTTGACCTGCATCCTAAGTACTAATCAGTAAGTAATATATGAAAATCATTGGTTTCTGTGTTGTGTGGCTATAGTGGCACTGAAATAATAAGGATCAGATGATGACCTGAAAGGTCCAATTTGTGGCTTAGAAAAGCCAAAGTAACATCAAGGATTCACAATTACTTAAATAAACTAATTTATTTCTATCTTTTTTTAATTTATTTATTTATTTATTAGTGCAAAAGCCAATAATAATATTCAGTGCATTATAATAAAAATATATCCATCTTACCTAGTATAATTAATTTTATTTACCTTTTCTATGTATTCTTATATGTCTATAATACAATCAAATGTCACATTATTATATATAAATAATATCTTTTGAGTCCTAATAAAAACAAACTAGATAAAAATAAAAACAAATAAAGCCCAGAGTGCAATTTATCTGATTGGCTTGGAGGCCAGGGCTTTAGGAAGGAAGGATTCCGAGTGCTCATAGAAAGCTGCCATCACATTGGGTGGCATCACAAATTGGCTGATCTCAAGAATGTTGAAGAGATCCTCAGTGTCCTGAGGGAGGCCTTGTTTCACCTTATTCTTGATCCAACCAAACACCTCCTCAATTGGATTCAGGAATGGGGAATATGGCAGGAGGAAGAGAAGTCTCATTGGACAATTGGTAAGCCGATGGCTGGAGGTGTGGCTGTTTTTGTCAATGGGGGAGAACTTGGACACAACCAGATCCACTTTGTGGAGCCCAACATTATCAAACACAACAACATTTGTTGTGCTGCTGTAATTTATCCAAAGGTATTCCTTGACAGCTCGGAGAAAATTGAGAAAGGTCCTGCTATTATGGGAACCCTTGATCATTTGGTATTGGTCCAACCCGCAAAGACCAAGAAGCGCAACCATTGAATAGGTCTGGGAACAGACAGCTGCACAATGGGCTATGCCATCCTTGGACCCCTTCTCAACCCACCCATGCCTAGACCTGAGTGAGGAGGAAAATGATAATTTCTCAATATAAAAGAATGGGATATTTCCAGTCTTCTTGAGAGCCACATAGGTCTTGGCATAAATGTGAAAATCCTCAATGGTCTTTTCACTGTTCTTATTATACAACAAAACTCCTAGTATTTTCCAGGAGAAGCCCAAATCAACCATTGTTTTGTAGACAAGGGTTTTGGAAACAGAAAGCCCAAACTCTGTGGTAAGCATTGATTGGACAGCAAGTGTGTCCAGGTGGCAATCCTTGGCTACCCACTGCTTGATTGCATCAATGTGATTAGGCTGAAGGAGTTTGGGCTGTCTTTTTGCCTTGGTGGATTTGGCAATTTGCCCGGTATTGCCATACTTGGTGTTGACGTTGGCAATGTATCTGGTCATGACACCAAATTGGGACGCAATATCCCAAACCGCCATTCCCCTGTTCAAGCAGTTGAGGAGAGCTTCAGGCTCACTATCTGTCAACCAATGCCAGCCCTTGGCAGGTACCACGGCATCCTGGCTACCAGACTCAACACAGGGAACAGGGACCTTCACATAGAAGGTGGGATCACGCTTGCTTGCAGTGGCGCCTTCAATGATTGAATACATAATAGGCACAGATGGCTCCTCAGTTATGGCCAATGGCTGATAGGAGGTATCAAAAACAAGGGGGCAGGAAGTAGCAACTCTTGGGTCAAGAGTGCAGGGCCAGGCGACAACTGGGTATACAGTGGAGGTGTAAGTAACCTCAGTGTTCCTGGTGACCCTGGTATAGGAGACTTTTGTGGTAGGCCTTGAGAGTGGCTTCTGTCTGGGATTCAGGCTGGTTGATCAGGCTTGGGATGCAGGAGGTGGTTAGCTGGCGCTGACACCTTGGGAGGCCTGTATATTGGTATGAGTCCCTTCAATTTGTGTTCTGGGTCTGTTCTTTGACCCTCTGGGACACCCTTGTGGACGGACTGCCTTGCAGGCTGGTGCAGGAGCTGGTTGGGAATGCGATTGACAGTCCATAAAAATAAAATAAAAATATATTTTAGATTAAATATGTATTTATTTGGATTTATTGGTTTAGTTGTGAGTAGTTGTTTTCTCTTGATTTAGCCTTGAACAGTAGCAGAGTTTCCATATCTGCAATTTGAAGTGTATAATATTGTATCCCTTCCAGTTTTGGATGATTTCAAAGTTTAATCACTTTTTATGTCAAAATATGGTTGTTGAGATTGAATTTTTCATTTGATTTTATCCAGAGTGGAGCTCCTTTATCTAGGTTGGTGTTTCATAGTGTGCTTACTGTACATTAAATTTGGATTCCAGTTCCCACAATTAATATCTGAGTTTAATAGTGGCATTCAAAAGTGATTTCAAATTGGGTTCTTGGATTTGACAATCCCGCAATTTCAAAAAACATAGTAAACTTAATGAAAACAGTTGATGGATTTGAACGCTTCAAATCTGATTCCAGTTAATTCATTTTGTCCATTGGAATTATGCAGTTCAACTTGAACTTTGCAAAGTGTCTATGAGTTCCCGCATTTTCAAATATTCAAATAAAAATACAAAGAATTCAATTTAATTAAAAAAGGCCATCCCGCAAAAGTGATTCAAAATTTGTACCAAGGATTTGATAATCCCGTATTTTTACATTCAGGTTCTGAATTTACAGTAAATCTTGAACCAGAATAGAATGATAATGCTGACAAAACTTCACGCAAAATTTCATCAGTGGGTGGAGCAGGAAAATAATCTGGACGCCAAAATGACATGATACAACAGAAATAGGAAACAGAAGATCCAGTATCAACAACTGCAACCAAAGATGGGAACCATAAGTTAAGGAAAAGTCCAAACTGAAAGCTCAGAAAAGAACTTATACAAATAAACATGGTAAATGCAGATATCTTGACAGAGCAGAAGAAAAGAAACATAAATTCATGACAAACTGCTTCCAAAAACTCAGAAGTAGAAGAGTTGAGTAATATGACAGAAATTGCAGGATAGTATGAAGCCGTTTCTAAGTGATGGGGAATTACCACCCAAATCCACATAGAATTAATGATTAACCACTAATGTGGCTTCAGATATCTTTTTATAAAATTTCCAATTGTAATACAAGGATTAAGTAGAACAATTAATCCTAACCAAAGTAGCCCAAGATAAATGGCCTGAGACAGCATCAACGTATCTTCAGAATAAAATTCTGGACATTGGGAGGCAACATGATTTTCAGTTTCCAGAATGGGGGTGGGGCTTCAATATTGGCTGGCACAAAATTAACATTGGGAGGCACCAACAACGTTGTTCTAACTGCGGGGCCCCATCTTCCAGAAATGATTTGGTTGAGAATTAGATTGTACGGAATATATTGTAACAACCCAACTACAGGATGCATTTTGAAAAGTAAATTAGAACTAGGGATAAATGATTTTTATTGAGTGAAATTTTGGGAGGACTCAACTCTTAGAGTTGAAACAGTGAAACTTATTCAATATATATCAGAAAATTGTCTAAGCAATACCACCTGAATCTTGGCCTCCTATTCCTTCCACATTGTCAAGTAAGTATCTGGTCCAGGTTGCAAAGAACCCTTGTGTGACCAATTTCTGATGACCATGCTGGTTAACAAGCTTGTATCAGGTGACCCTCAAATTACACCAATTTATCAACATCAATTTGCAAGGAGGAACTTTTTTCAGCTGACAGACTGGAGCAGCTGTAACCCATTTGCAATTGACTGTTTGATTTAAATCCATTAACTTGGTCAATTTTGATAAAGGTTTCCTAGCTTTTTGAGCCTTCTTGCTTGGGCAGATAATTCCCTGCATGATGGAACCTACCATGACACTAGATGGCATACTGGTGTATCTATCTCTCAGGATGGAAGAAAAGCTTAGTAAGCTTAGCTCCCCTCTCTCAAAAACCTCAGCCCCACCTTTGAATCAATGCAAGTATTGTAAAAAGTCTTCACATTGTTATTTGCTAGCTTAATAACTTGAAAATATGTTAATAACTTTGGCAATTTAGTTTTACCTATTGATTTTGGACATTAGTTAATTCCTCTCTCTGTGGTTCTCTGGAATTTTTAGCAGCAACCTTTGTAGTTGTTGTTGAAATAACAGTTTAAATCATAGTTGAGAGAAAGGGTCTATTTCTTCAAAATCTACTCCCTGTTTCTCACAGTGTTAAACATCAGGATGCCATCCAGTGGACAACTGAGATAAATGTTTGTAATGTGATATAGAAAGACAGGGCAGATGACAGGCTTGGTTAAAAAGTATTTAACCTTATAAGAATCACTCCTAAAATGAGCCACTGGGAGCGCTTGGAAGACAACATAGGGTCAGGGGGGAACTTCATGGCTCTTTAAGAGGAACACAATTCTTTTAATATATCAGTAACAAGGACTCAATTGGAACTCTTCTAACATCTAATACTGATAGAAATTGTTGTCTGGGATCAGATTTTAAACCAAGCATTCACTAGAAAAGAGAAACTCTTTTGCCTTACCAGGGAATTTTTCCAAGGTATAGAACAACAAATGGTAATCCTCTTTCAACAAAGAAAAATAGAGGGAAAAATTTCCCCAGAGGACAGGTGCAGTGGAATACAGGAGAAAAGACCAGAGCAACAATGAAGACCAACAGTTTTAGGAAATAACAATCATTTTTGGATCCCACTTCTAATTTGAGGTTGAAAATATCTTAGGGAAAAGCCAGAAAACAAAGGGGCCAAGAAAATCAAGACCATAAGAAAGAACTAAAGTTTACAGAGCCCATAATATAGAGGACAACCACCAGAATTAACTCATTTCACAAGTCAACTTACTGAATGTCAACAATTTGTTGACATTCTGTAAGTTGACATTATTTTAGTATTTATCTGCCGGAATTGGGAATTTCCAAAACTAAGCTAATTTTTAGTGAATTATTAAGTCAGAATTGCAAAATTAAAAAGTAACATACATAATGTTGACACCATTCAAACAAAGGCTTGATTTTAAGCCAAAAAACTAATATAATTTACTATGAAAATGTAAGTTTCTTTGTACTTTTACATTAAGTTTGACTACAGTAAGTAATATCTGGATGTTGACCTCAAATAAGAATCCAGGAGTTTCTTAATAAATTATACAATATTCTAAAAATAACTATTTTCTATATTTTATACTACTGTTTTTATTAAATAAATAATAAGATAAGCATTGAACAAAGAAATATGCCAACTTTCAGAGAATTCTTTGTATTATTTAGATATTTACTGTTGTTTTAAACTCATTGGATAAACTATAGCTTATTTACGGAAGTCCACTTAAGCCAAAACACATATGTTAAAACTAGAAATTATATATGTAATTATAATATCAACTTTGTGTCAAATCAATGTGTCACCTAAATTGCAACAAAGGGGTTTGGCTAAGCAAACAAAGCGATATAATTGAAGCAAGATTTAATAGGAGAGTTACTATAAAAGAACGCTGACTGCCTGAATGTCAACACCTTCACTGGTTTATTAGTAAAACACTGCCGCTTAACAAAAAGCACACATACAATGGTATGGTAATTCAGGCCGAAGTACCCAGGGCTGTACTTTAGACTTCTCTCTACAATACCTATTATTTAGTTTTCATAAGTTACTTATGCAAATCTTTAAAAATTTTAAATTTAAAAATAATCAATTTTGGACTTAAAAAACCAACCCCAGAAAATATTAACCAAGCTTTATAAGTGATTTACATAGTGTTTTTCTACTTAATGCTGACTTTCAGTATGTTGACGTCAAAATTAAAGCATTTTTTTATGCTGACAAACCAAATTAAATTAAATATTTTTGACTATTGTGACTACCAGAATGTCAACTTTTTATTTAAACATGGGGTTTTTTCTATTCTTTACTAATAAGCTAGCTCTAAAATTACTTTCCATACTTCTATAAACTAATTACTTAATAATAAAATTTAAAACAAGTGATTTTTATTTAATTTTATTCATGTTTCACATGATTATTCTTACTTTATGAACTCTACTCTAATTATTGTAGGATAAATCTTCCAAGAAGCCACAAAATAACCCCAAGTCAACCAAGAAAGTACCAAAGCCTCTGGAAAGGGCCCAAAGTCCCTACCCCAACAAAAAACCAGCCAAAGAGCCCTCAAAGAAACAGAAGACAAAGGAGAAGACGCCAGACCCTGAAAGCAAAGAGCCCTCCCCTGCCCCCTCCTCTTCTCCAAGCTGGTACCAATCAGAAGGAGATGAGGTTCCACTAAACAAGCAAGGAAGAAAGAAGACACCCAAGAGTCCAGAACCCCACTCAATCCCAGATGAATCAAGCTCAAAGGAATCAATCCCAGAGGAATCAAGCTCATCCCAGTCCAAGAAGCGCAAGAATCCAACTCCAGATAATTCCCCTCCACTGCCCAACAAATCTGCACCTCCATCCTCCTCATCAAGTATCAATAAAGAAGATCCTGATGATTACCTGTCTGGCTATCATCAAGCACTAATTGGTCCATGGGATCCCCTAAAGGTTCACAATATATGTAATGTCAAAGGAGAGTTTAAGCTCCCAAAGAAGTTCCCTCGTTTTTTGTTAGAGTGAAGTGATAGGCGGCATGATTCAAGACAAAAAATGAGGATATAAAAGACAAATTGTAAGTTGTTTGAGCAACAGGATATCAATTTGGGAGGACGGCTTCAGCATTTTGGATCCAACATTGGTGTAGCAGAAGGTGGATAGCAAAATTGTTGCAGTCAGAATGATTTGTAAGGGCAAATCAGAAGATGAATCCAATGGTGTTAACGTGTAGAGAGCAGGCCAAGGTGCCAACATGGAATTGATAGCAACCTTGATCATCACAGAGGCTAGTTTCTCTAAGACAGGGGAAAACAGCCTCAGATGAGCTAACATTTTTAGAGACTTTCTTTTATTTGTGTGATAGTAAGCTATCTAGAAACAAGTTTCTAGAGAGGAAATGGGGAAGTCTTAAGGAAGTTCAGGATGGGGCAGGAGGGGATACCACAGCTTCTAATTGGCTGGCAAGAATATTTTCAGCAGTTGGTGGTCCTGTATTGGAATTCAAGTCAATGACGTCATAATTCAAAAAATTCTGGCAACCAGCGGGTCAAGCACTGCCATCCCCAAATAACGTATAACATGTAATTTTCTTGTCATAATTATTTGGGGAAAAATAAGGCAGGTCCAGATTTTTGAGGGCTATTTGGGCAACCCCAGCTTTTACCCATTTTTTGTCTATGACAGAATTTAAGTTGTCAATTTCTTTCAGGGGTCTGGCCGTGGTTCTTTGCTGATTTTGGGGTTTGCGAGGGCACACTATCCCTTCCATTTGATTTTATACCATAACAGTTTTTCCAACTAATGTCTGTCAAAGGAGGTGCAAGTTTAGTCTGTGATGGTTATGTTTTCAATTGCAACAATCAGAAGAGAGCAGGAAAAATCAAGTGTTATGTATGTGAAGATAGAAGCTGCGCTGCCAGGATCAATACAGAAGGATGGGATAAAGTCACTAGTGAAAAAGGAGAGCACACATGCAATGCTCCAATCAATATTATCAAAAAGCTTCTAAAGTGGTACCTCTACCAAATGGTCCCAGTCTCCAAAGACGTCAAGGCTTCTGATCTGGCAGCTAAGGCCACCACACACCTAAGTAATGAGAACCTGAAGCTCATCCCTGACTGCTACCAGTTAGTGAAGTACATATGTGACCAACGCCGTGATCTATTCCCCCATAAGAAATCTGCCATGGTCCAAGGAGAGTTAGTCTTGACAGATGAGCTGAATATGCTCAATGATGACGAGGTATTTTATTTTACATGATGATGGGCCTACAGCAGAGGCAAGACTTGTATTCTAGCTACACAACAAAACCTGGAGCAGTTAAGAGATTCAGAGACCTGGTTATGTGATAGTACCTTTGCAGTATGCCCCCACATTTTTTACCAACTATGTGTTGTAAATTCCCTTATTGAAGGAAAGGTCCTCCCATTTGCCTAATTTCTGCTTCCTGGGGCAACAGAAGAGATCTACACAAAGGCCTTTAAAATCCTTCAGGAGGGCATCAAAGCCCTAACCAATAATAGAAAGAGTCCCCCTGGCCATAACACTAGAGCCAATCCAGATGATGATGAAAAGGATGAAGCCACCCTTGCTGCAGAAAAAGAAGCTCAATATAAAGCACTTGGACCCTCAACTATAATAATGGACTATGAAGCTGCCCAGTATAACGCTTTTGTAAATAACTTTGATGGAGAGGTCCAGGGGTGTTTTTTCCATTATTGACAGGCTGTCAATAGGCAACTAAAGGGTATACCTGAGCTCAGCAAGCTCCACCATCTAGATACATCAGGAAAGTGCAAGTTCTTAATTCAGCAGTTTGTAGCACTAGCCTTTTTAAAGCCAGAGCATGCTGGACAAGCCTTTGAGCTCCTATGCCAGGATCCATATTCCAAGAAACATGATGGTGCCTTCTACCCTTTCATTGAATATTACAAACCACAGTGGATTGGACGTAAGGTCACTAAGCGCTGGAGCAAGCCCAGAGCCAAAGCCAACTGGAACTGCTACCAGGCTGTTCTTAAGGATGAGATGAAAACAAATTTATCTTTGGAGGGCTGGCATAAGCATATCAAGTCCTCCTTTGGAATCAAACCCAGATACAACACCTTCTATGAGCACCTCAAAGTCCAACAGGGGAAGACTGCTGCATCCATCAGAGATATTGAGAACCGCCCATCCAAGAAGAAGAGAACCACCAAATAGAAATAGTATCAAGAGAAGATCAAGGACGTTGTCAAGGCCACATATAAGCTTTCAGAGATTGGGGAATACATCAAGAAGATTGCCACAGTTCTTAATGGTAACCAGGTGATCACAGTCTAGCTTTTAATTAAATTTATTGAGTATTGCCTAATTTTTATATAGTTCTTATATATTAAGAATAATATTTTTAAATAAATAGTTATTCTAAATAACTCATTAATAATTTATGATACTGTTTTTATAAAATAATTGATTTTATATTGATAGTTTGATGCTTTAGACTGTATTACATGGCCTATATTGGTATTTTACTATTAAATTATATGTTTTTTGTAATTTTTAATATAGAAAAAACTTTATATTACTGTTTCTGATTGTTATATTTTGCCATAGTATGTAACCTTTTGTATTATCTTTTTATGCATTGAATTTTGTTTGTTTTTATAAGTGGGAAAATTTATTATAGTAAAGATAGCTAATTTCATAGTAAAATAAAATAAAAGTGTATTTTTATGAATTTTTTTAATTGTCATGTAAAAATTTTTATGGAATTTTTAGAATCTATGTTGTCACATTACCCTAAAAAAATATCTTGAAGCTTAATTTTTATTAAGTAAAATTTTCAGGAAACAGGTTTCTGCTTATTAAAAAGTGTTGACATTTAGTAGTCTGCATGAGTTAAAACCTAATTCTGACTTTTTAATGCTGGCAACATTAAAGTATTTTTAATTCTGATTGTCAACATATAGTAAGTTGACTTGCAGAATGAGTTAATTCTGGCAGTTGCCATATAGAGGGGGTCATGGAAAGCAAAAGTGGGCCCTGGGGAGAGTAGCAATATGAACAGGATGCTCTCAAACTTAAAATTTAAAGCTTTAAAGTAAGTTTTTATAATTAAAACTATTACTATGCTCAAAGAAAAAGTAAAAGGTGGTTCAAAACAAGTAAATTAATAGAAAATCTAATAAAAACTTTCTAGGAGCTATGAAAAACAACAATATAAGAATTAGAGAGCAGATTAGTAAGAAACAAAACCATGCTCTCAACCAAAATAAAATTGTGGAATTAGCAACAACCAAAGGTTGTCACAAACAATTCCTGGGAGACTAAAGGGAGAAATGAATCAGCTGAACACCAAAAGCAACAGATAAAACCAAATGACCAGAATTACTAACAAATTTCAAACTTTTTTAGAGTAGAGAATGATGAAGCAAGGCCCTTTATAATGCTTGCGTTCATTTAAGGAAGAGAATGAGTTTGTAGTGAGAGGTTGGACATCCCAAACAAATCAGCCAATTTTATTAAGGGAATGAGTGCATTTCTTGAGACAGGAAAATTTGGACAAATTTCAATGGAAAAAATCTGTAAGAGCCAGCCTTACAGCACCCAGAACAGGGTTTGGACCCCCAAACCTGGTTGCCAAGCAAAAGCGTGGGCGGCTGCAAAATCCCACTGGGGGATTCAAACCACCAACCACCCAAAAGGTCAGGCAAGGGGCAGTTTGAAATGCACCAGACAGGATCTGACCTGGGGCCAGTAATAAAACTGGCCCAGGGGAGCTTGCGGCTCCCAACAGCATTGGGGCACCCAGTCCTAATGCTATAATTGGGCTGGGTGCACCCAATGTTGCTCTGAATCAGATCTGCTGGGTTTTGCAGCAGATCTGCTATCAAGTAGATCTACTGAAGAATTTAACTAGCAGATCTGCATCAACAATGGTTCCTGTTCCTGCTGCCACAAACCCCAATTGCACTAAGGTGCTAGTAAATAATCTTAGTCACTGAGGTTGCAGGTAATGCAGCCAATAATTTTTTTGTGCACAGTACCTCAGTTAAGCTACAGGATTCAGAAATATCTGTAAGTTGTGATCAAGTTAAAACTGATCACCAATCAACAAATAATGATTCAGAACCTGAAGAATTAATGGGCACTACTCCAGCCTCATGCCCCAACCAAGTTAAATCCCAGAATAACAGAGCCAGCCAATTACCTACCAGCCACTAACATAATTCCTCTGCTCAGACCAAGTCACCCAGATCACAATCCTCAATTCCAAAGCTACGTTCCACTACTTCCCAGAAGCCAGTACCCAAGAGTTGGGACACCAAAAGCTCACAAGGAGTAGGAAGTAGTATGTTTCAAGGTAGATCAGAGGAATGGTATAAAACCAACTTTCTCACACTCAAATCAAGTGCAGACAACGTTAAATAAAGTAAATGAATCTATAAATTTTGTTTGCTTCATTATGATTACAATTTATATACCACTTAAGCAGAAGTCAGACCAGAAAACTAGAGTACTACCCTAGACCTACACCCATGGACTACCAGCCAGGTCCAGATCCTGGAATGTCTGGTATTCCATCTGACTCATCTGCTCTACCCCTTCCATAGACCTCCAACCACAGTAGAGCTGGGAGGGTTATTCTGACTATCCTCAGTCTGGCCAAAGCTGTTGTTCCCAACCTTGGTGCCTACTGCCCCTTAGCTGCAGGTTTGTTATACCTAACACATTATTCACCTTTTCTCTATTGGGCTCTTGTGACCCAATATCCAAATTGCTGGAGTTCCCCTTCAGCACCTTAGTATATGACAGCCACTGGCAATGACAAAATTAAAGGAAAAAACTGACTCAATTAAAATTAAGGAACCTGTCTTGGATGCAAATACCACTGCTCCCAGCTGCTCTTTCACATGATATTTAACCAGGGGTGTCTCTTGGGTGGTTTAGGTGGAGCAAATTCAAAATAATTCTGCAAGTATTTAAGGGCTTTTCTTGAGCTTTTTCAGTAAATCTTTAGATAAAAATCCAGGCGTAATTTGGAAGAGATCCCCAAGCATTTGATGAGGATTGAAGTGGAGGCCCAAGGGGGAAGCATACCTTTATAAACAGCTGCTTCAGCAGGAAAGGCTGGAGGAAAGAAAGAGGGGAGTGTGAAGAGATTTTTAAAATTAAAAAAAAACAAAGGCTAACAGAACCCTCAAAAAATCTTAAAAGTTTTTTAACCAAATATTTATTGATAAAGAATAAGCAAGCAAGGACCCTGAGAGGTTTTCCTTGAGTTTTAAGAGAGGTAATTCTTGCAAAAGTTATCAGAAATATGAGAAATGGGTATGGCTGGATCCAAATGGCTGGTGGAGAATTTTGAGGGCCTGAACCAGGGATGATAGAAGTTTTTTCACCTACTTACAGGGTTGCTCCTGATTGGGTAGCAAATTCCAAGTGGGTTGGTAAAGGAAGTGTTTCAGAATTGGATGGAATGATGATAAATACTGTGGCAAATTTTGATTGACTAAACCTCATAGCTTTGAGATGGGGCCTGTCAGGGAGCCAACCTTGGGTGGTCAGCCTGTCATTTTCTGGGAATGCACAGGCCACAGGGTTTGCAGGCAGGGACTATATAGGATTGGGGCTCAATTAATAAGGTAATATATTGACTTCCCTACCCAGGACCACAGGCCAGCAGCCAGAATTATAGTGTCAATCACCCCAATAAGGGTTATGTACAAAATCTCAAATAGCTTGTTGGTATGGTCCAAGGGGAGATCAGATGCAGTTGCAGGCATAGGTTTGAGAGTTACTGTTGGTTTTATGTCCAACTGATATGCAGGCAGGAAATTGTATTTTTCTCTGAACAACTTGGGTTCAGTTACGTGCCAAGGACTTTGTTTATTACATCTGGCTGCTGATTTTATGCAGGCCAGGGGGTCCTGTTCCAGGATCTTCTCAAGTGTGTATTCCTTGTATTCAAGCTTCAGCAGGTACTTTATAAAGTGGACGGGACTGAATGGGGCGCCTGGCAGACGGTAAACTGCAGGCAGAGGTGCAGGCAGGCTGTAAGGATTTAAACTGAGCTGTTAAATTGCAAAGAAAAAAAAGGCCATAATTGGGAAAACCAGTGTGTCATGAGATTTTATTTAAAAACGGCAATAACGTCTTAGCGCAGGGTCTATGGATCTATATAGTACCCTGCCGCCAAGCTTTATATTTTCTAAATGGGGTTCATCATAGGGTCAGTAAATATGAAGTTGGGTGGCCAGAACACCCAGGTTTAGGAGTGGCAAAATGGCCCTGCTACCAGATATTTGCTTATTAGTCAAAGATTCATAAAAGGTTGCTTAATTCTTCTGTTTTTGAGTTGTGGTCATGGAAGTGGGCTTCAGGTCAGTGTTTTCTTTCAGTGATTGCTCTTGATTGGCCACTGGTGTAGACTTTAAACTCATAAAGATAACAGTAGGAATATCTTTGCCTCCATTAGGCAATTTTTTTGATCTTTTATTTTGCGCTGCAGTTTCCAAGGCTTGGCTGGTATTATCATCTAGGGACTCATGCTTGACCTCAGCTCAAGGGGGCTCAATCCCAGAAAAATGCGGGTGACCAGCCCATTGGTCCTTGGGGCTGGCAGCCTGTGGGGAATCAGGACCAGGGGTCTTGATTGGGTATGTAAACATAAATCTTTTGGCTATTCTATGGGCCAAATCTCCTAGGAAATCAAAGGGTTTGGCGGAATGTCAAGATAATTTCTTAATGTGGTGTGGGAATATAGAACAGTCAAGGGCCAAAGGGGGAGTAACTCTACAGGCACTAATCAAAATCAACTCAGATTTAAATGCAATAGAATCAAATCCAAATATATTATTAATTAATATAAATTTATTGGGTTTTTTTATTTTTTATAAACTTGATTTAATTTTGCTTAACACCATGACTATGAAAATGGCAACTGTCAGCATTTAGACTGTCTACATGTAACATCTTCCATGTTGGCAATCCCAAATTTTATTTTGCCTTTATTTTTTACAATTTCACTTAAAGCTTGAAAATTAAAGTTAAATTTGACTTTTATTATTATAAAAAATTATTTAAGATAAAAAATCAATAAAAATAAATAAATAAAAAAATAAAAATACAAATATTTTTTGGTAATTGTTGACATGGAGGAGTTTATATGTTGACAATTGTCACAATTGACAAACTCTTGTTAATAATTCATGTAGAGGAATACCAACTACAGGATTTGAACCCTGAAAACCTGCGGGTTGCCAGCCTGCAGGCCCAGCTACCTGGCTGCCCGCGTTTTTTGGGCTCAAACCAGAAACAAACTCAATTTTGAGGAAATTTCTGAGACCTAACAACTTGGAGCCACCTACATTGAAGCCCTGCCTGCAGAAGGATCCTGTTATTTCTGGCAATGAGAGCGCTGACCTAAGCAACAATTCTGAGATAACTGGGTCCACTGCTAATGGGGAAATGAAGAAACTTCCCTTAGAATGAAGGCTGCCAGAGGCTGACAAATACTGTAGCTCAAAAAGAGAATTTGAATTTTTCTGCCCCAATCCAACCAATGAGGAACCACCCCTGAAGGACGCCACCAATGATTTTCAAACCATGAAAGATAGTAACACCCAGCCGGAAGGGTTTGTAAAAGGTTTCCCATGGCAGATGGACATACTTATACCCTGGGCTGCCAGGAAGTTGCCTATTGCCATTTTTAAATTAAAGTGATATGAAAATTTGGTTCAACTAGGTCATCCCATATTTTATTTTAGTTCTCTTTCATTTGCAGTCTAACCTCTACAGCACTGTCCCTTACACCAACCACCCCAAGAAACTGCAAACAGACTTCCTGAACTATACTGTCCACCAGGAGCACCCTTTGGCCTGATACATTTTACTAGTTACTCACCCAGCCCAGCCTATTCAGAATTCACCTTAGAGGAAATCCTACTCTACAACTCTGAAGCCAGGACTAGAGAAACCAAGGTTATTGGCCAAGAAGGAGCCTGGGTCACTGTGCCCCCTGCTTTTCCAAGACAAATACAACTACCTGACCACCTACCTGGTACCAATGACTCCCCCCTCTCACCCTGCAGCCCAACTGCCTGCAGGAATCAGTTGCTGACAGTAAATCCACCCCAACCAAAATATTTGGGATAATGTATATCACTCTTACTGGCCTCATCAATTCCATGGTGCCTTCTAATGGCCCCTGGGCCGTTCTTGGGAAGTCCTTGTCATATATTGAAAGTTAGCACCCATTCTATGGTGGGCCCTCCCTTTAGGACCAGTGGACTGTCCGCCTGCAAGTTCTGAGGAGCCTCCTGCAGGATGGATTCCTAATAAAAATTGCAAATTTTATTTTTGGCTTTATTTTTTACAATTTAACTTATAGTTTGAAAATTAAAATCAAATTTAACTTTTTTCATTAGAAAAAATTATTTAAGATAAAAAATCAATAAACATACAATAAAAATACAAATTTTTTTTGGAAATTGTTGACATGGAGGATGTTACATGTGAACAGTTTAAATGCTGACAGTTGCCATGAAAACTACTGTACTGAGTAAAAAACTATTTCTTTTTATTTATATTTTTATTCTATTTTATTATCTCCTTTCTTATCCTCACTTATCTTCTATTGTATCTTTTTTACTGTATTTATTAGAGAAAAATAAGATGTGCATAATGTTAATTTTATAAATATTAATCTCTTTAATATACAGTTTTTGTCAGGAAGTCAGGAATAGGTGGAGGTATTAGGCAACTCAAGACAGGGTACGGCCAAGCCGGCAGGTAAAGCCCACCATAGAATGGGTGCTAACTTGATAATGTAAGATACAGATTGCCCAAGTAAGGACCAGGGTCCAGAGTTAGGGACCATGGAATCCACCAATCCTGTCAAAGTAGTATATAGTACTAAAACATTTTAGTGGACGTGGTTTCAGAAGCAGTGGAGGGTTCCATTAGGCAGTCCGGTTTTGGGGTTAAGGGCAGAGTCATGGAAATAAAATATGCAGGCAGATAATTGTAATTGTCTTTGAACAATAGGGGTAGCACCTTGTACCACGTTCCTTTGTGGCCTATATATTTGGTCTCTCTGGTTCTTGCCAAGGGGTCAGCAATAAGGATGATCTCCAAGTTAACTCCAAGTAGGCAGGGTTGGGTGGGTATTTGGTAAAATGCACAGGTCTAAAGGGGGCACCAGGGGGGACAGTATAGTGCTGGGAGCAGGTCAGCAGGTTGGTCTCTGGAGGGGCAGCTGCCTGGTTGTCTACTTGTCCAGAGTTGAGATGAAAGATCACTAAAACTAGATAAGGTATAATTTTATTGAGCCAGAGGTTCATAAACTTTATTATCAAAAATGATGACATGGTCATCACCACACCGCTAGGGTTCTTATACCGTATGATTTCTCTTCTCTGCTTTTTGTGGGCTTCAGATCCATGGGAAATTTGCTGGCAGGGCATGGATCTTGGCTTAGGGTCTTGAGGGCAGCAGGTCCTGGTTGGGTTTGCTCTGGCAAACAAAAGTGTTGATGCTTAATTCTACCACTGCTGTTCATCATGTCATCTGAGCTGGCTAATTGCATTACCCTTTCTGGACTGGGGACTGGCGTCAGTTGGTGCTTATTGGCAGGGCTATTAGTGGGTCTTTTCCCAATCTCCTTTAGGCAGGCCACGTCTCCTGTTTGGATCTGGGTCTTTGGTGGCATAAGGTTAACAGAAATCTGGTGGCCATTCTGGAAATCCTCATTATTAAGCCAGAAGATTGCGGGGTAATTTAACAACTTGAGTCTGTGACTTAACAGGTCAGCGGTTCCTGGGCCATCCTGGGGGTTTAATCCACCTTAAGAGGACTGGAGTTCATTTTTGGGGTTTTCAATTCAGACATCAAACTTCCATTCTTGGCCGCAGGCAGTCTGGCAGGTTCTTCTCTGTCCTGTTGGTGCAAGGTGTTTCCTGAGGGTTGGGGTTTGACTCTTGGGTTTTCAATACAAGTATTGAAATGTCATCCATGACAGTTTTGAAATATTCATGTCATAATGAAAATTTAAGCCATAACTGATATTTTCCATTTTGTTGATATTTATGCCAAGGCTTCTCTTTTGATTATCTGTTTCTCCTTTACCTTCTTAGACCGCCAATATTTTTGCAAACTACTGAGCCATTTAAGCCCAAACTAGTGTCAGACAAAAGCTCTTAATTCCAGCTTTTAGAATCTTACTTCTGAAAATAATTTTTTGATTTGAAATATGAGTTAATCTTGCTTAATATAATTTCCCTGTCATCTTTTTTTTTAGAATTAGGTATAAAAACTGTAAGGGCCAGTCTCACGGCTCCCAGAACAGGGTTTTGAACCCTCACTCCAGGCCACCAAGCAAAAGTGTGGGCGGCTGCAAAAGCCCACTGGGGGATTCAAACCACCAACCACCCAACAGGTCAGGCAAGGGGAAGTTTGAATTGACCCAGGAACAGATCCTGGCCTGGGGCCAGTTTAATCACTAGCCCAGGGGAGCTTACAGCTCCTAACAGCATTAGAGCACCCAGTCTCAATCCTGTAATTAGGCTGGGTGCATTTAATGTCACCCTCAATCATATCTGCTGCAGAATTCAATCAGCAGATCTGATCAATTCCATATTTCTGCTGCAGCTTCTGCAGCAACCCACTCTGCTATTCATGCCACTCCCAACCATCCCAGCTGCACTGAGGTGCTAGCTAAACATCTTGCAGCTATTGGAGCTGCTGTTAACACAACCAATAAATTGATTGTGAGCAGCACCTCAGTTGAGCTGCAAGACTCAGAAATTAATGTAGTCAAAGCCAAACCTGAGGAATAAATTTCCTCAATACCCAACCAAACAAAATCCCAGATTGAAAATAACAGCCACTTATCCACCAGCTGCCTACAGAATTCCCCTGCTCAGACTAAGTCACCCAAATAACAATCCACACTTCCTAAGTAGCATTTCACTACTTCTCAGAAGCCAGTGCCCAAGAATTGGGACATGAAAGGCTCACCAAAAGTAGAAAGTAGTATTTTTCAAGGTAGACCAGATAAGTGATATAAAACCCACTTCCCCACACTTAAATCAAGTGCAGACAACATCAAATAAAGTGAATGAATCTTTCAGTTTTGATGCTTTATTAGGATTTCAATTTATACATCACTTGAGCAGAAGTCGGACTAGAAGACTAGAGTACCACCCTAGACCTATACCCATGGACTACCAGCCAGGTCCAGACCCTGGGATGGCTGGCATTCCCTATGACTGCCCTACTCCTCCCCTTTCACAGCCCTACAATCATAGTAGAGCTGGGATGGTCATCTTGACAATCTCAGTCTGACTGAAGTTATTGTTTCCAATCTTGGTGTCTATTGCCCCTTAGCTTCTGGATTGTTTTACCTAACCTGATCTGCTCCATTTCTCCATTGGGCCCTTGTGAAATGTTATCTGGATGGCTTGAGCTCCCCTTTAGTACCTTGGTATATGACCGCCGCCGGCCATGACAAAAACCCTCACAGTTTTATTATTTCAAGAAGTCAACCCCCTCCTGTTTAGGCTCATCAATAAAACTATTGTCTCAATAATAGCTGTATATTTTTATACTTGTTAAATAGTAATTTTTTGGTGATAGTTGAGCACAGGCTTTAATACAACTGCAGCTAATGATGAAAAAGTCTAAAGTCTTACAATTTATATCATGTTTTGGTGGAAGTAAATTGTTTTTAAATAAAAATATTCAAATACCCTCTTTTATAAAATGTAAGTGGCAGGCTCTTGATAGTTTTCAAGATTGTGATTTATTGGAATAATATAAGCCTCTATATTTTATTGGGCATAGTATTATATAGTAAAGCCTTAATAAGTAAGGTATTTTATAGGATCTTAATAGTAAGCTTCTATAACAGTTTATCAATAAAAATATCACTATTAAACTAAAATAACTAAAACTATATGCCTGTATCTTATACAGTAGTTTTGGAAGCTATGACAATAACCAAAAATACCTCAGATTTAAACAAAATGATTTCAGATTTGAACAAAATCCAAGTTGTGCAAGATTCAGGATTCAAATAATTTAAATATTTTCAGTTAATAAATGAACTGCTAACCCAAAAACAAAATTTCACTAGCTCATTATAAAAAATTATATAAACATCAAGCGGCATAGTTTAAACCACAAACAAAACAAACTGATGCAATAAGTGAGATGAATGGATGCTGTTCCAGAGTATATTATAATCCAACCAGGATTCATATGTGTAAGGGATTCTATCCCTTACACAAAATTAACTGCAAATCCTGGACAAATGTACATAATCAAAAACAGAATTAAGAGTGATAGCTGTTATTTTAATCAAATTTGTTCAAAACCGGGTTCAAAAACAATTAGTGAATACACTAAGGCGGATGAAACCAAAAACACATCCAAGAGCAAAAGCAAAAGCTCAAATCCAAGAATTAAAATAAATTCTACTTTAATATCAAAAATCCAAGCAATAGATGAGGAATACAACAACGACAGCAAAAGTGCATTTAACAATTGCTCCAAACACTCCCCACTAGCCAATCAGACCAAAAACAGATGCACAAACCAATGCAGACAATATCCAGGGGAACCCAAAAGCCAATCAGTGAATACCTATCAACCAAGCCTAGGAAATACCATTCATCTAAGTCCCAAAAACCATCAGAAACATAGTGCAGAAAAATACTGCAAGGCAATAAGTCCAATTACTTTTTCTTCCTGCATTTCAGGCTGCAGGCCTGCAAAGCAATACTTTCCACTCTACACTTGCAGGATTTCCTGGTAACCTCTATGATCCCTCCATCAATTGACTTCAGTATTTAACTGAATATTTTTTCTTGAGCCAATTTTTCCAATAATTTCTTTTATTCCTATCAACCAAATAAATATATATATTCAATTCTAAACACTTAATTAGTAGATTATAAAAGGTTTTCCCCAACAACATGAAGTTTATCTTCCTTGTATGGACTTTTTGTGTATTAATCAGTTATGGGCAAGCCAATGTTAACTTCAAAAACCCTGAACCAACCCCTACTGAAAAATCTGAAGACTCAATTGGGTATTGTTTTGGTCTGCGTCAAAGACATGTCCCTTATGTTGAAACAGCTTGATTCCCTCCTATCATCCACCCCAAGGCCCCCTGGTTGATCTTGGGGTACACCAGTGTCTATTATCTCCTCAATCACTTCACTCCCTTCTTGGGAAGATTCCGTCTATTTGGTCACCTTCTACACATGTTAATGATAGGGATTCCAGTAGGTTCCACTCTGATCAAATTCAATGTGGGAGCTCTTCTCCATTCAATTGGAGAAAGGCTTCCCAATGAGCAGATCTCTGACAATATGACGCACCAACAGAAGGACTAAAACAAAACAAAATTTGGGCAATATAGAAGCTAGATTCAACAAGCACAAAACAAAATGAAGTCATATAAGCTGTGTAGTATGAACAGCCTAAAATAGAAGTATAATAGTTTTACAGCCAATTAACAGCTATCTAATTTAGGGACAGAGGCATTTTATTCATTTTTATGAATACTGATTTGTATGAACTGATTTTGAGAACCTTCCAAATAAGGACTTGATATTACAATAAAAATAAATAATAAAATTTTAAATTTCTACTTTTAGTGATTTTATCCTAGGTTTTAGTTCAATATGATTTTCAACAACAACATTTTTGACGGCACCAGCAGCCAAGCCAGCTGCAATGGAGGAAAGGCTCAGAACATGGAGGCACCTGTTGTACTCAAGCCTTTGAGGCAGGTAACAAGGAAGCTAACCTGTACCTGACCACCAACCCCTATGGCTTTGACTTGTTTAGTAGTCACTTAGTGTCTAGCTCTGTCCCTGCTCCCGTACCCACCCCTGCACAAGCTGCCTGCCAGCCAACTAATCAGGATGGCAAACTCAATTCAGAACAAATTGCTGTCACCACCTAACCTGCCCCTCTACAGCCAATCAGGCTTCAGCTCCCCTGGCCCAGCGCCCTAAGCAACAAATCATCACCATCCAAATTCTCCAGGAAATTGTGGCACTGAATCTGCAGGGTCTGTCCTGGGATCAGATTGCTGACCAATTGAAATTTACCCAAGCCACCGTAATGCGGGAGTTCAACAACCTAATGAACAAAGGGAATCTGATTGGGACAGCCAAGAAGCCCAAGAAGGCCCCTGAGTCATAAATATCTGAGGAATACCTAATCATGCTTGACCTCCTCCAGAGGGATCCCAAGCTTCCCTTGACCCAGGTTTGGAAGCAACTTGCACACCATGGCATTTGGGTGTCTGAGTGCATGGTGCAGCTCTGGATTCATGGAAAGGTGGCTTTAATATGGATTCTTACCAAATTTACCAGCAATCAATGTGATGGCGCTGAGGATTCCCTGTATGATCCCGCCATCAAATCCACCCTGGTCTGATTCCTGACAAGTTTTTCCAATGACGTCATGTTTGTCTCAGATTATAAGCTATCAATAGCTTTTGACAATTTTGGCGCCCAAGGAAGAGCCGCCACCCAAAAAGGGAGAAAGAAGGTCAAGAAGGGGACTTTTATTGGTGCGTTTCTGGCTGTTTCAGCCAAAATTTTTGTCTATTATTGGACAAACCCAGATTTCATCAATGGCTACAAGTACAGCCACATCCTTGGTGAATTATATGACTCCTGGGATAGCTTGAATTCCAAACACCGGGCTTTCTTGAGCCATCAGATGAAGGGTGGCTCCACTGCCCTTGAGGCCATCCAGCAATGTGAACACCAGGCCTCTGTGTACCCAGCTGGTCACAATTATATCCATATGCCTGATGTCATGTTCTTTAATATTGGAGATACACTCCAGGAGCGCCGCCCTTAGACTTTCAAAAACTCTATCTTGGGGTCCTTGACCACAATCCTCTCTTTGATCACCAAATGATGGCTGACTTGTTTACCAAATATTTTTCCATGTGAACATGGGAAACCAATCACATAAGAATAAGCGCCTCCCAACCTGTGCCACAGCCATCTACCATCCAAACAAGGCAATGACAGACAAGGAATATGATGTGCAATATATGGCGGCCATCACACAAAATCCTCCTGCCTCCACCCCCGCTACCAACACCCCCCACCCGCAAACCCAACCCATCCAATCCCAGACCCCCCAGGCCAGCACTACCTCTTTGTCTTCCTTCCTGTGCTATTCTGCCTACTAGGCATCACTCTTCCCCACCCCAATAAATCCCCTGTTGCCAAACATTTTCTATTTATATTATCTTTATTTTGAATTTTAATTTTTCTTGTTCTCTTTGTTTATAGTTGGTTTTATTCTGTATTTTCAGTTTATTTCTATAAAAATCATATATTTACTATGTCATGTATCTAGATCCAGAACACAGTTGTTTTTAGCACTTTACACATCCCCTTGTGAAAATATTAACAAAAATTTGGTGATCAACTCAATTTGAATTAGAAAATTATAGGTTAATTGTATTTAGATAAAATTGTTACTGATCCAAATTCAAAACCTTAATAATAAACTTCAAGTCAATCAGGAGCCAAGTGATAAAGTGATTGTTGTGACATAAAGATTCATTCAATAATTCTTTGGTGTATGTGCGCTAATTAATCTGATTGTCTGGTTGATTTTCCATTGAGCACTATTGCCGCTGTGGCAAGTTGTTGGTGGACTAGTGCCCAATCAGCTGCTGGGTTAGCACTAGTCCATCAACAACTTGCCACAGCAGCAATGGTGCTCAATGGAAAATCAACCAGACAATCAGATTAATTAGCGCATATACACCAAAGAATTATTAAATGACTCTTTATGTCACAACAATCACTTTATCACTTGGCTCCTGATTGGCTTGAAGTTTATTATTAAGGTTTTGAATTTGGATCAGTAACAATTTTATCTAAATACAATTAATCTATAGTTTTCTAATTCAAATTTAGTTGATCACCAAATTTTTGTTAATATTTTCACAAGGGGCAGTGTTTGGCTGCTAAAATTAATATGGCAATTAAGGGACAATGCCAACACAAAGCAAACAATACATATTGAGTTGAGCGTAAAACAAATACACAAAGGATAAAAAATGGGATATTGGAGTAATGTGAAAATAAACAGAGATAAATAAAGAGGCAATAGTATCAGAATAATACATATTTTATTGGGGTGACAGCTATAAAAATATAAGGAAATGATAGTAAAAAATCAATGAGAGAATTGGAAAAATTGCTCCAAGACCTTGACTCTGCAATTGCAGAGATCAAAGAAATTGACTGCAAGGTCAAAGCAAGAGTTAAGTCCGCCGTCTTTGAAGGAGAAAAAATAGACAAGGTGTCTGCAAAGGCCCTAATGACCAAAATACCAGAAACCCCTGAGAAGACAATTGAGTGCTTACTAAAAATTCAGAAGACAGTGGTTGAGGGCCTCCAGTCTAAGGCGTACAATCTTTCTGCGCAGTCTGTCTGGGTTGACAACCCTGAAATGTATGCACACCTCAAACCAGCCAAGTAAGCCCAAACCAAGGACAATGAATTGCCAGAGCAATTGCTTGCGCTAAGAATGGCTAAGCCTGCCAAAGCCGCCAGCAAAGAGGATACATGTGAAGGTAACATAAAAAAATAAAATCAATAAAAATTTATAAATAGTTACCTTTTTTAGAAACCATAAACAGTGAAATCCACCGTGTTCTGGTCCTGTTTATCCCCACCACATTCTATGCCAACTATGCCAATCATGTGGCTAGGCAGCTGCTTTTGTCTCTCCCTGTCTTGCAGGAGCTGAAGGATCACATCTACAGGTCCTTCTCAATGTCCAGGGAGGCATTGGCTGAGCTTATACATGCTGAGGGGGCATCTGAGGGGGCAGTTACTGCCTACAAGGATGCCCAACTGGTCCGCCTGGACCCAGTATCCCTCAATGGAGTTTACACAGTAAACTCCATTGAGCTTATTTAGGACGTCCTGGCAATGCTCCCATTCAAGAATATGCCAGAGATGGGACAGGCCCATGTGGCTTCTTGCTTCTGCTACCCCCTGGAGCACACCCTGTCTTACCTGTTGGAGAACTTCAGGCGCAAGGTGTTGAAATTAGCTGTTGCAGACGCAACAGCCTAAAGAAGACAAAAAAATCTTCCTTGCCAACTTTGAGTTGGCCTGGAGCGCCTATAGACGGGGCTTCCTGAAGCCATGGAGCTGAACTTTGCTAAAAACAAACACAAAAAGAAAATAAGTACAGTATACAATAAGCTATGCAAGTTCACTTAAGCCTTTGCTGGGCAAAGGCTTCATCTGGTGGTTTACCTTGGGTATCTCTTCTATTTTGGAATGGGTGCCAGCGTGGAGGACCTAGACAAGGTCCTTCTTGGGATTGACTAGGCCTGGCTCTCCCTGGACAACAAGAAGGTCCCCCCAGGTACAACTCAGTTGACCATGTGATCCAGGATGCTCTGGTCTTGGCTGGAATTTACGGTTCTGTAGCCCCACCAGAGAAGCTGCTGCTTCACTCCCACCTCACCATACTCCCTTTTACTAGCCACCAAGAATATTTTAACCAGGGCGTATCCACTGTATATGGTGTGGCAATGGAGGTTGTGCGCCACCTCCATTGCCAGGTGGGTACATACCAAAGGACTCACTATAGGCGCACCTAATAAAAAATATCATTCCAATAAATTTAATTACAATTTATATTATTTTTATTATAATAAATTTTTATAATTTTTATTTTAGCAAACAAGTTTTGCAAAATATATCACGGAAAAAGTTTTCATAAAAGCATAAAATTATATGTTAATAAAATATAATTCTAATTTGTACATTTTACATTTAATTTTTTTGATCCCATTTTTATATACATTTGATAAGAGTGATATAAATATGTTCACATAATCAAGTATCAAGTGTCTGGGATAGTTTCAGATGCCATAATAAAAAATCAATATAAAATAAATAAATTACATAACTTCATTGATGGTCCTGCTGAATGTGATTGTGGGCTTAGAAGCTTCTAAATATAAAATGATAATTAAAAATCAAAATAATAAATCATATAATATAAAAAAGTTGGAAACACTAAGCCTTTGATTGATTGGCTGTTTGGCTAGGCACGCAGGGATGAACAAATCAGTGTGGCCATAAAATTTGGCCACAGTCTCAGCTGGGAGGGTGTGGATCCCGGCCTGCAGAAAATCAAATAAGTCTTTGGTCCCAGTTGGGGTCCCACACTTTACGACTCGCTTGAGCCACCCAAAAACTTCTTTGATGGAATTTAGGAAGGGTGAATAAACAGGGAGGAAGAGAAGGAGCAAATTTGCCGTGGCCAATTGCTGGGGGCCTACTGCAATGCTGGTGTCAATCATTGGGAATTCTTTGAGAATATTGGCCACCTTGTGGAGACCAACATTATCCAGCACAATAATATTGGTGAAGCCTGGGCTTGTGTGCCTCAGGTGCTCCTGGACCAATTGGAGGAATGACAAGAAGGTACAGCTGTTGTCAGAACCAAAAATCATTTGATACAGCTCAACCCCCTTTGGACCAAGGAGAGCAATCATTGAGTATGCTGTAGCACAGACTTCAGCACACCAAGCTACCCTGTCATTGAAGCCTTTTGGGACATACCCATATTCATTCCGCATAGACAAGGCAAATGCTGATTTGTCAATGTAATAGAATTTGACCATCTCCTTGGGATTGAGGGCAGTGTACACATCTGTGTATTTTTCCAGATGTCAATGTTGGTTGGGCTATTCCAATTATAGGGAGATACCCCAAACTTTTTCCAGGAAAAGCACATTTCCTTCACCAGATGGTAGTAAAAGAAAATTGAAGCCAAAACCCCAAAAGTAGATTTAACCATGGCCTGTATATTTGCCAGTTTAAGATGGCAATCTTGGGCTATCCACTGGTAGGTTGCCCATTTGTGCTTCTTGGTGAGCATGGTGGAAACATGTAAGGATTTCTCTGCAGCAAGGACTTGGCCAGTATCAATGAATTTATTAAAGGTCTTGGAGGCGTACTTGGGATCCACCCCAGCAAGAGCCACAGCTGCCTTGTAATCACCAGACTCCTGCATTAGCTTGAACAGGATGATGTGTTTGATATCTGGGATGCGCTTCTAAGAAGGCTAGGGGAATAGTTGAATTGGGATCCTGCTCAGGGACTGGCTTGCAAGGCATGGGTACCTTGTTGTAGAAGGCTGCAACCTTTTTGAGCACCAACTGTCCCTCATCAGTTCTATAGAACTCAGGCTCCTTGTCTTCTTCCTGATTTTCATCACTGACGTAAGGCTTGTAGCTAGTGTCAAGCACAGGCTTAACCTTCTCCAGCATGGCTGACAGGACTGACTCTTGCCAGTACATAACGTCAAACACATGCAAAGTAAGTTCTACCTCCTTGTTTCTAACCGTTTTTGTTGTGGTAACCTTGGTGGGCTTCCAGGTCAGCTTGGGGACCTGAGGGTTGATGCTCTTCACCCTAGCAGCTTGTTATCCTCAAACCAGCTGTGTCAGTTCAGAGTCACTATTGAACTCTCTTCTCCTGTCTCCTTCCTGAGTAGGCATTTGGGTTGCACTAACTCTGTTCTTTGACCTGTGGGGGCAACCACAACTGCGGTGCACAACAGGTGCATTGGTACTTTGTTGTTGTGTTCTTTCCATTTTGAGAATTCAATAAAATATTAAATAAATTTCAATTAATTTACTCCCTAATTTTAATTATTGCTTTTATCTGAATATGGATATTTAATTAATATTTTTCCCACCCAATATCCAATTATAGATTTTTTATTTCTTAATTAGTTGTTTTTGGTTTTACAACACCCATTTTAGAATACTCAAAAAAATCTAATTATTTTCCCAAATTTTACTGCCAAATTCAAACACCCAACACAATATTTTTAAAATTTGTGTTTCAGATTGTGTGCCCTATTTTAGATACCTTGGTATCATTCTTGATTACAATACATTTCACACAACATTTGAGTGATTTTGTTTACATAGTGAGCTGCTATTGTGTTTAGTTTTTGGGTTGAGTTTTGACTCACTGTGTGTCAAGATTTTGTGGTCTTGAAGAAAGATCTTTATTATTCATTATATTAGGGATGTTGATATAGATTTCATGAGGAATATCTATGCTACCAATTGGGTCTAGGCGTGGCTACAACCTGGCAACATTCCAAGTATATATGAGAAATACACTGGTCTGAAAATAGACAGCAGTGGTCTATTCAGATTCTTCTGACTACTAGGCGTCTGCTAGTAGTGATACAACAATAGAGATCTTCTATCTCTATCTTCAAGGGTGATAATTCTGCTCAATCTCTAATCAGGAGAGCACTTTATATAGGGTGGATAAGCCCTCTTGCCAGATTGTAATCTGAAGCTTCCAACTCTTACTAATCAGTCTATCTATTCCCCAGACTTCTAGTTTAAGCCCCCAAAGTTAGGAAGCTATTCTGGTCTGGCATGGGACTTCAATAGATTACTGGACCTCAGATTATCTTATCAGCGTATTGGCAGTATCCTGTTAGAAGTTCTTGCATATGAAAGTTTGGTTACCCTGTCAATTGGGTTTTTGCATCATGCAGTATTCTTTTGAATGACCTTCTATATCAATTGTAAGTTTCAATGTGTCTTCAGGCGCAAATTTTTGGCAAAAGCATACCTTGCATTATTATCCAGGAACCCTCAGTCTTATTGGCTGATGAGCGTTCTGTGATTATAGTCAGGAATCATCAAGCCTGATTACTTAAGTTTGGTTCAATGGGTAGAACATTATTGGATCAGGATTTCCAGGGCCCAGATTTCCCTGGAAAGCCAGCTGGCCTCCCTAGAGTTGATAAAACCCACAGTGTGGGAACCTGCACAAAGTATCTTCCAGGGCAAGAAAACCCCCCTTTTGACTAGTGAACAACCCAGGATTTGAGAGGCACACAAACCTCAAATCTATGGCTTTAAACTTATTATTAAATCTGGGCCACTCACCTATTGGAAAATGGTACATCAGGAGTGTGGTTGTTTGATTGTGCAATTGGGCGCTTGATCACTCTCAGGTTCTATAAATAACTATGGCACCTCAGCATGCTGCAGTGCAAGAAAGAATAATGTTATAGCAACTAATGAGCTCTCACCCCATTGCTGAAGTACGCAAATTCCGGTAAAAATTGTAAATTCAACACAAATTGATGCCACCAGCTCTCTGGTGGCACAAAAAGCCACATAATCTCCAGTAAGTATAAGTAGTGAGGGAGAGAAGCCCTCCTCACTGTTGACATCTTAATAAAGCAAGTTAATGCCCAGAAATTATTATCTTATTGCAGGAATTGTCTATTTTTACTCAAATTTAATTATTCTCTTTGCATCTATTTGTGAATCCACAACACAATATGATCTTGCCTACTCATATCCCCCTGGTTTTACTCCTGCTATCTCAGTCAATCCACTCTGTGCTCTTGACTTGGAGTATTACCACCCCCACCATCTGGATCTCCCCCCTACTATGAAGGAGATTCCTGCTACTCCCCCTACCCAATGCGCCTCCTGCCCAGAACTTCAGCAAGTTGGGTTTTGTCTACATCACAGTATTGGGGCTGGCCAACCAAGCTGTGCCCCATACTGGGAGTTAGAACCCCCTATCCACTGCTCTCAACTACCTGGTCTATATTGCACCTATTGTGTACATGGCCTGCCTCCCCTGTGGGAGTCCAGTCAGACTCTGGTATGGGCTGTGACAAGGATCAATTGTTGGAGTAATAATAAGAGTACTGATTACCCAAAGCCAGGACAGGATCATCTGATGCTTTTGTAAGCTCTGCAACTTTATGGCAATTGGTTGTCTTTAACTAATCAGTTAGAAAAATTTATGGTCAAGTCTACCATACTATTCCAAAAGCCTGACACCACACTTAGGTGTTTTTTGTCACCAATTCACATAATAAGCATATATACACCAAAAGTCAACTCACACCATTTTTTTGTGAATGAATATATTCCAGATTGTATTTTTAATAGTTTTGCTTTGCGCGTGAGCAAACTTTGCTGTGTTGTCAGGATAACACAAGTACTGTGGGGCTCCAGTAGGTGAGGGAGGAGTCAAAGCAGGTACTGACATGGCCCATCAGATGATGGGATCTAACTTTACCAGGTAGGAAAGGGCCTTCCAAGACATAGCCCAAGGCCCAGCCGCTGGCAAAGCAGAGTCAATCAATAAGTGAGCGCCAGGTAAAGCACCCCCAGGAATTGACTGTTCTAGCCAGTGGCATCAGAAGTGGGTGGGGTAGAGATGGTTGGTTTGGGTGTCATGGGTGGCTCCATGAGGACTAGGTAGGCAGCAGGATTATTGTACTTCTTGTTGAAAATCAAAGGGTAGATGGTGATTGCTTTGCTGTAACAGACAATTTGATAGGGTTCCTTGGGTGTGTTTGGGCAGGTGTACTACTGCAAGCCTTCCAAGGTCCAGGGTTTGTTGTCAGGATTTGGGGGGTACTCAGTGAAATGCACAGGGCCAAATGGAGTGTTGGGCAGAAGGTAGTAGTAAAAGGCTTTGGGTTTGTCAACTTAAGTCTGGCTATCTATCCCAGTGGATGAGTAATGACAATTAGTTGTATGCAGATGGAAGAGTATCAAAAATATGTAGGGAAACAGATTGGTGAACCAAAGGTTCATAACAACTTTATTGATAAGGATGACAATACAGAACTTTTTCAGGTGCTTCTGGTTTATATACTTACTCACATGCAAGTGCCTCTGGGCATTCTTCTGGTGCTATCTGCGTGACAAGGCTTGACATCTCAGGTTCTGTTGTTTGATTGGCTGCTTCATGGTCATTTTTGGGGTTTTCAGGAACAGTTTTTTGGCTTTTTGGTGGTCCATCTTGGCTTGGCTGGCCATTGGTTCTAGCAGGTTTGGCTTCTAGGGTTATGGGGATTTTCCCAATCTGATCACCTTTTTTGGGCTGGCTTGACAGGCTTTCCTGAGGCCAAGGAACTTGATTAAAAAAGGGGTCCCCAATTGGGGACCCCAAATTACTTAATAGAGGGTGGGCTTGGTCTGGGTTTACTGGGCAGCTAAAAATAGCCTGCCCAGGCCCAGCCAAACCCATCAAGGCTTGGGTGTAGCTTTTGGGGCCCAAAGCGGGCCCCTCAGCTGCCACCAGGGCAGGAATGATTTTGGCACCTGGATTTGCTTCAAAAAGCAAAAATCCAGGTGCGTGCAAATCTCCCCGCCTGCTAGCCCTGCCTGGTGGCTAGGAGCAGGTTTGATTCCCACCCAGGGCAGTGACATTGTTACTTTCTTAACACTATCTCCTTCTAAACCAGACTTGGCTTTCTTCTTCTCCCAATACTGGCAAATGGCATTGACTGCGTTGGTAAGATTGTCAGCTGGTTCCCAGGTGGTTTCTCAGGCAGGTATCCTAGCCACTTGACGTAGTACTGTGGCTTGCAGTAGTGGGTGTGGTTGCCGTGTATATACTCTACTTTGTGTTAAAGGGATCTCCCTACCAGGATGGGCAGAGGGGCAGTCTTCAGTTTCTGGTGGGGCAGGGAAGTTCAGTTCTTTTTAAACAGCAATGATTGGTGGAATACATCATGTATTTTCCAGGTGTTGGATAACTTCAAACGGTAAACTACTTTGCCTACTTGGCCTGTGATCTGTTAGGGCCCTGTTGTAAATTAGGTGCATATTAGAATGGTCAAGGCTATCAATGGAATTAATCCTTGTAGTCAAGGCTAATTGATTTGCACCCAAATCCGTTGGATCTGAAGGATTTGCAATTTCAATTGTATATTGGATGTTACAATGACTTGGCCAACCTGTTACATCCAGTTAGATTGAGTTTGGGAAGTGAAAGCAGCTTCTGTAATGGGCAGCTGCAAGCTGCAGCCACTCTGGGGTAATGCACATCCACTCTTCTCCGTCAGATTGTCTGGATCATCCCAAGATGGAAAGAACATGGATGCAAGAGCCTGGTAGACACCAGAAGATCCTGTAATGTTCCTGATAATGGTGCAGGTGTTAATAACACTTCTGTGTCCATTGCACAGCCTTTCCATAATATAAACTTCCCTTCTTTCTCCCAATAAATATACCTTTATACTTTTACACATTACCTACTTGCTTTTACACTCTACTTATATTGTTACTTTAGATTTAAGGGTAAAGACTTCAGAGTCTTTAAGACTTGTATTAATTTATGTATAGGCCTGAAACCATACTCTCCAAAGCTAGCACTACAGATGTTAATCCCCAAGACGTCCGAGGCCAAATTAACGGCAGGCCTGCTTCTTCAATGAGCTAACTTCCAGCATGAGACATTTAGGGGTATGTTCCTTGAGTCTAGATAGACCTTGTCCCCAATCTCTAGTGGCTTTCCAGGGGTTTTATTTCTGTCAGTGAAGGCTTTGTAGGTCTGTACTGCGCAGGTTAGGTTTTGGGAGCAGGTCATCTGGGTTTCAGGGATGTGTTTCATCCAGGTCCTACCTGCTTTGTTAGACTCCTGGTTCCCAATCTTGGGGTCCCAAGTGGGGTCAAATCTGTAATTGGCTTTGAAGGGAGACATCCCAGTGGATGTGTGGTCTTTGCTATTGTATGCGCTCTGGGCTGTGGATAATAGGTCTTCCCAGTTGTCTTGATTGGTGTTTGCGTAGCATTGGAGGTACTGTTCCAAAATCTGGTTTACCTGTTTGGTTTGGCTGTTGGTCTGTGGGTGATAGGAAATGGACACACATCTTTTGATTCCTAGGTCTTTTATCACTTGCACCCAATAATGAGATGTGAACTGTGATCCTTGGTCTGTCACTATTTCCTTTGGGGTTCTGTCAGGGCCCAGATTGCCCTGGACAGTCAGCTGGCCTACTTAGAGTTGAGTAAACATGCAGCGTGAAACCCCCACAAAGCACTTTCCAGGGCAAAATACCCCCCCCCCTTTTTGACTAGCAAATGTCCCAGGATTTGAGAGGCACACAAGCCTCAAATCCCTGGCATAGAGACTGTTATCAAATTTGGGCCACCTATCTATCAGGAAATGGCACATCAGGAGCGCAATTGTTTGATCACGCAATCGGACAATCAATTCATTGTGGGAGCTAAAAATAACTGTAGCAACTTGCCATGCTGCAAAATTCAAAAAGGTCATGTTATAGCAGCCAATGAGGTCTCACCCTCTTGGCCAAGCACGCAAATTCCAGGTAAAATTGTAAATCCAACTCCAAATGATGCCATCAGTTTTCTGGTGGCACAAAAGGCCACATAACCTTCAGTAAGTATAAGTAGTGAGGGGGAGAAGCCCTCCTCACTGTTGACATCTTAATAAAGCGAGTTTATGCCTAGAAATTATATTTTTATTGCAGGAATTGTCTATTTTTGCTCAAATTTAATTATTCTCTTTGCATCCATTTGTGAATCCACTACTCAATACAAACTTGCATACCCATATCCTTCCAGCCATACTCCTGTTGTCCTTGTCAAACCGCCCTGCACCCTTGACCTGGAATATTTCTATCCCCATCACCTGGACCTGCCACCAGCAATGAAGGATATTCCAACTGCCCCTCCTCTCCCCAACTCGCCTTCCACCCAGGACTTTAGCAAGCTGGGGTTTGTCTATATCACAGTATTGGGGCTGGCCAACCAAGTTGTGCCCCATACTGGGAGTTGGCGCCCCCTAGCCACTGCTCTAAACTACCTGGTTTGCATAGCGCCTATTGTGTACATGGCCTTTCAGGCCCAGCCTGCCTCCCTGTGGGAGTCCAGTCAGACTCTGGTATGGGCTGTGACAGGTTCCGTGTTGGATGAGTGTTTGGTCATGAAAGTGACAGACTGTTTCAGCAGCAGTGTAATGGGTAGTAGTGGGGACAAAGTAGGCCATTTTGGTGAAACAGTTAATCATCACTAGAATTGTGTTATAGTCTTTGGAGGGTGAGAGTTCAACTATGTATTCCATGGATATCAATTTCCAGGGGCCTGAAGGGATGTCTAGGGGGCAGAGGAGGCCTTTTGGTTTAGAGCGTCTTGTTTTGGTGCGCCCACATGTCTCACAGCCCTCAATGTAGTTGATAACATATGCGTCTATCTTGGGCCACAGGTAATTCCTTTTGATGCTTTGAAGGGTTTTGTGGCAGCCTAGGTGGCCAGCTAGTTCTGAGTTGTGATAGTCCTTTAGGACAAAAATCCAAGCCAATCATTCTGGTATGTAGATTCATCCTTGGAACAGTAGGGTGGTTCCTTTTAGTAAGTAACCTCTTTTGTACAGGGGGCTGTCTAGTTGTGTTGAGAGTTCTGAAACCATGGTCTTGGCAACAGGATCCTTTGCCTGGGCTTCTAATACGTCCAATTTCTTAGCAACAATTTTCAGGTAGCTTAGCTGTATTCTTCCACTGGTTTTATTTAACAGAGTATGGGTGTTGTGATCTCTCAACTTGGAGGGGATTGGATCAGGTTGGCTTTTCTACTTAGGGCATCTGGGACAATTTTTACTTTGCTGGGTTTATAGTCAATTTATAGTACATAGTCTGCCAGTTCTAGAGCCCATCTTGCTTGTTGTTAATTAAGCTGACATGGTTTGAAGAAGTAAACCAAGTTTTTGTGATCTGTTAGGACCTTCACTGGGTGCTCAGCGCCTCATAGGTATCTGTGCCAGTGCTTCAAGGTCTTCATTATAGCTAGCATTTCTTTATTGTATATAGGATAATTTTCTTTGGCAGGGATCATCTTTTTGGTTTAATATGCTACGGGATGTAGCATATCATCCCCTCCCTCCTGAAGAAGCACACCTCCCAGGGCAAAGTTGGAAGTGTCAGTTTCCAGGATGAACAGCTTTGTGTGATCAGGCATGGCCAATACAGGCGCAGAGGTTGTCAGGGATTCCCTCCCTGACTCCTTTAATTATATTGATAACAGTAACAATATAGCACAGGCACCAAAACACAGCCACCAAGTTTCAAGCACCAGTTTGTTTAATATGGTGGATTGGAACGGGAATCAAACCCAAAACCTTCAAAAAACACCAATTATTAGTTTAAAATCAACTAGTCAACTTACTTTAGCTATTTATAAACATTATATTGAATAAATTTTTGCTCTTGCACCTCAAATCAAGTTTAAAAAGGTTAGTAAGTCAAGCAATAACGTCACTTACTGCTCGGCAGCTGATTGGCTGTGTTGGATCATCTTGACGTCCACAGATCTATCAGAAGAAGATGAAACCAAGGCTCTGTTCTTCAATTCACTTGATGTTCCTTATGCAGACCTCTTTAATTACCAAGATCTTGTGGCTTATCTTTACTCTGCCTCTGTAAAAAATATGTTTATATTACATATACAGTCAAGAATTCATGCCCATCTATTCCAGGTATTAGTTTCAGCCATAATATCTATGCAAATTATTGGAAAATCCCTCTCATCTCCCCCACTATCCCCTTAAATTACTCAGCCTCTATTTTTAGGCTATTTAAGTGTAACAACTTTATCAAAATTAGTTGTTCCAACAATAAAGAATATTTCTTATCCTATCTAGCCACATCTATTTCCTAGTAACTTATTTGAAGCCATGAAGGGAACTTATTTTCTGTGGGGGTTTCTAATCTCCCTTTTACAACAGTAAAAGGTCTTGAAAATCCCACTCCCACTATCAACTGGCAAATCTCCTCACCCAATGATGCCCATCAGAAGGAGTCCTTGGTCAATGGATGGTTCAAGTATCCTTCTGGTCATTGGGGAATAAAGTTCCATTACGGCCGCCATTCTACTCCTCCACCTGTTGAACCCTTGTTGGTACGGCCTCACACTTCATTCTATCTGTTGTTGTACATAATAGGATACTATCTTTTGGGTTGTTTCAGCTCCCTGATGGGAATATTTGTATACTTAGATCACTCAGGCCATCTTGCCATGGTCACTGTGCCCATTGGTTCAGCCATTGCAGGGCTTAATTTAGGGGCCTTGGCTCACCAACTTGGGGGCTTGTTCCCCTCAAAGTGGGTCTCTGACAGAGGTGAAGGCCAACTTCAGGGCATTAAAGGCAACAACACAGTCAGGGGTCCACTCAAACTGGACTTTGTCTGAGCAAAGGGGTGTCAGGGGCAGAGTAATCTGAGAAAAAAAATTATGAAATTTCTACTGTAGTTTGCTAGCCCCAAGAAACTCCTAACATCTTTCCAACAGGTGGGGGTGGGCCAAGCTGTGACTGCGTCCACTTTATCTTGGGTCATGGCAAATCCACCAGTTTGTACTATGTATCCCAAGAATTCTACCTTGGTCTGAAAGAACTCACACTTCTTGAGTTTGACGTGGAGGTTGGCTGCTGCTAGTTTCTCCAATATGAGGTCCAGGTGGCAGAGGTGGTCTGCATGTGTTTTGCTATATATTAGGATGTTTTCAAGGTATGCCACACAGAATTGGTCAAGGTATTATCCAAGGACCAAGTTAATTATCCTCTGGAAAGTGCTAGGGGCGTTGCATAGCCCAAAGGGCATGACCAGGTATTCATAGAGTCCATATCAAGTTTTGAAAGCTGTTTTGTATTTGTTGCCTTCTTTGATTTGGATTTGGTTAAAGGCGTCTTGGGGGTCAATCTTATAGTATACTTGTGCCCCAGTAAAGACGTCACATAGGTCATTGGCATTAGGTATGGGTTATTGGTTTTTTACTGTGATTTTGTTCAGCTTCTGGTAGTTTACACAAGGTCTCATTCTCCCATCTTTTTCCCAACAATTAGTAAGGGAGAAGAGCATGGGGCCTTTGAGACTCAGATAAATCCTTTCTTGGTCATATCTTCAATGTACGCTTTCAAGGCCACTTGTTCTTTGTAGTTGCAAATATAGATAGGTCTGTGGCTGGGTTGTGTATCAGGGAGTAAGTCAATGGCGTGGTTGTAGATAGAGTGTTCAGGTAGCTGAGTTGCCACCTCTTTGCTGAAGACACTGGCCCATTTCTGAAGGGCTGAGGACAGCTTCCCAGAGCAAAAATCCAATTGCAAGGTCATGAGTTTGGTGGTGGTACTATGTGTGGGCTTGGCTGGATGGGTACAGTGTCAGGGTTAGGTCCCTTTCCCAGGGTTACGGTTTGGTCACAATAGTTCAGGATTGCACCATGCTTGTCAGCCCAGGAGTCTCCAAGTATCAATGGGTGTGGTAATCCTTTCAACAAGATAACAGACAAGGGGTATGTGTTTTGCCCAATCTTCAGATCGAGGTGTTGGTTACATTCTTGGCCAATGTCAGTTGAGCCATTTCCCATAGTGACTTGGAATTGAGTATCTGAGGGGGTGAGTTCCAGCTTGAATGCTAATGCAGGGTCAATGAAACTTTTTTCAGACCCTGTGTCTAAGAAAGCCTTTTTGTGAAATACTTTATCTCCCACTTCTAGGATCACTATGATATACTTATAAGACTGGGAGGTAGTGTTTAATTGGGCAAGGGAGCCTGAAGTTTGGTTTATTCTGGGACAGGCCCTGGTCTGGTACCCTGCTTCATGGCATTGGAAACACAACCTGTCTCTGTAATGTCGTTGCAACTCCTTGGGTGTCATGGCTGGTCTGGCCACTGTGGGGCTTCTGGTCACTTGGGGTCCATGGGGGCAGCACTGTGGGTTTCTTGGTTTAAGCTTAGTCCTTGGAAGAGCACAATCAGTTCTTCTAACTCAATTGTGGGGAGGGGGCTCTTGAGGAGGTCCTTTAACCCTGGGTTCACACCTTTTCTGAATAGGATGGTGGTGTGAGAGAGGGGGCTAAACTAACTAAGTTTGGCTTCCAACCAGGCAAAACAAACCACCAGGATGCTGCCCAGTGGAGAACTGGGGCAGCCGCTTAAAGGGGGGACCACAGGGAAGACCCAGGGGATAGCTGAGGAAAATATACATTCAATCCCATCAGCACTAGGCCTGTAAGCAACCAGGGAGTATGGGTGGAAGCAGGAGGGGACTTCACAGGCACTTGGGGAGGTACCAAGCCACTCTTCTCCAGACTGAGGGGGGAGGTGTCAATGTCCCCTTGCCCTCAAGAACAGGCGGGGCATGATCCACAACCTCCAATTCCAGGTCATTGCAAGTCAGGCTCTTGACCACGGCCTCTCCAGAGAACAGGAGGCCACTGGGGAGATTTAGGAGGGTGTAAGGATCCTCACCCACAAGCTGCGCAGAAGAGGAGATTTTTGATCATAAATTGGGTGAAGTTGTTCACAAAAGTAACAGGAACAGAGCCAAGGAAAATACCACAAACTTCAACACTGGGAGTATCATTGTTGAATTCTCTGCAAAATTTGAGCAAGGTAGGTGGTTTTGTTATAAGTAAAAACAATACAATTTTGCCAAAAAGGGGAACCCACAAACAAGTAACCAGGTAGGAAATAAGCTGGAAGGCCTTGTACAGCTTGGTGGTGATCTTGGGTGTCTTTTTAACAAAGCAAAAGCAAAAGCAGGTTCAAAACAAAGAATTTAAAGTAAAAATCAAGATAAAGTAGGTATTTATAATGAATTAAACTAAAACTTTTAAGATTGAGCGTGAGCTTCAAAAGCAAAAATGAAAACAAGGACATCTATATGCTAGAGCTTGTTTCAGGAGTCCCAGAAGAAGGACCAGGTTTGAAACAGGATGGCAAAAGGTAAGGTTTAAGAAGACAACTAACACTTTAAAATCTTTAGGCAATAGGAACTCAAACAGAGATTCAATCAACTATAAATTTTTTAAAAAAAGTGCAACAAAACCAAACTTTATTAAATTGGAGAATTGACAAGCAGGGGACCCAAAGTCCCCTGGCATTGTTAAAAGGGAATTGGTTGCTAAGGGGTGATCACCTGACTATTTTGACTTGCATTTGGTTGGCTGGGAGAGAAAATTTGCTGGCCAGAGCCAGGGGTGCTGGAGGGTTTCAGGGTAATTTCCGCAACTCCGCCTGATTGGCTGGATGGCCTCCCAACCATTTCAGATTCAGCTGACTTAGAGATAATTGATGTGTTGTCTTTTGATTAGGCGTTCCTGATTGTTTTTAAAAGAGGGTAACACCATGCTAACAAATAATCCAAATTGATCAGTGTTTCCTCCCAAGCTGGGACAACCAAAGCCAAGGATCCGCAGGGTAAGCCAGGACAAATATCTCATCAACAGTATGAGCTAAATCTCCTAGGGAATTGAGCGGCTTAGCCATGATTTTTGGGCCTTTTTTGGTGCGGCAGGGAAAAACAGTTTGGTCCAAAGCCAAAGGAGGAAGTGGATTTACAGGCGGTCAATTTGTTGTCCAGCATTGCACAGGTCTGTAGTTTGGTGAACTCTTCTACATAGGTCTGTAGCAGGAAGCCATTTTGCTTGAACTCCAACAGAGTCATGAAGGCAAAGTTTTGGGTATTCTGGTCCTCTCCTGTGGCCATTAGTTCAGCCTCAAATCAAGCATAGTCTAAGCAAAACTCTACATTGTTGGTGGTGGCCTTGCTGAACCAGTCTAGGGTGTCTCCTGTTAGCATGTATGCTACTCCCAAGACTTTGACTGTGTTGTTAGGATAGGCAGTGGCATTGGCTAGGAAGTGCAGTTGCAGTACTGGCATGGCTCTTCTAGCTTCCTCTAGGCTGAGCTTGCTCATCTGGGGCATGGTCACGTTGGATGTGGTTTGGTTCACAATAACATTCTGTACTTGGGAGGAGGCTGCTGCAGCTGGGTCTTTGCTCTCTGGAGCATCCTTGGAATCATCCAAGGTCCTGGTTGTTCTCTTCCATATGGAGGAGATTTGGTATGATAGCCACAAATAACAGTAATAAGTGATAATCATAAAAACAAACATACAGGTAGCCTCAAGTGACAATAACATCTTGGGGCCCAGGTTACCAAGTTTAGGGTGGATTGTAATAATGTCAGGATACCAAGAGTACCATGGGGCTCCAGTAGGTGAGGGAGGAGTCAAAGCAGGTACTGGCATGGCCCACCAGATGATGGGACCTAACTTTACCAGGTAGGAAAGGGCCTTCCCAGCCACAGCCCAAGGCCCGGCTGCTGGCAAGGCAGATTCAATCAATCCTGTGAGTGCCAGGTAAATCACCCCCATAAATTGACTATTCTGGCCAGTGGCGTCAGAAGTGGGTGGGGTAGAGATGGTTGTTTGGGTGTCATGGGTGGCTCCATGGGGACCAGGTAGGTAGCAGGATTGTTGTACTTCCCATTGAAGATCAAAGGGTAGATGGTAATTGCTTTGCCGTCACAGACAATTTGATAGGGTTCCTTGGGTGTGTTTGGGCGGGTGTACCACTGCAAGTCTTCCAATGTCCAGGGTTTGTGGTCAGGATTTGGGGGGTACTCAGTGAAATGCACAGGGCCAAATGGAGCGTTGGGAAGACAGTAGTAGTCAAAGGCTTTGGGTTTGTCAACTAAAGTCTGGCTATCTATCCCAGTGGATGGGTAATGACAATTAGGTGTATGCAGATGGAAGAGTATCAAAAATATGTAGGGAAACAGATTGGTGAACCAAAGGTTCATAACAACTTTATTGATAAGGATGACAATACAGAACTTTTTCATGTGCTTCTGGTTTATATACTTACTAACATGCAAGTGCCTCTGGGCATTCTTCTGGTGCTATCTGTGTGGCAAGGCTTGACATCTCAGGTTCTGTTATTTGGTTGGCTGCTTCATGGTCATTTTTGGGGTTTTCAGGAACAGTTGTTTGGCTTTTTGGTGGTCAATCTTGGCTTGGCTGGCCATTGGTTCTAGCAGGTTTGGCTTCTGGGGTTATGGGGATTTTCCCAATCTGATCACCTTTTTTGGGCTGGCTTGACAGGCTTTCCTGAGGCCAAGGAACTTGATTAAAAAAGGGGTCCCCAATTGGGGACCCCAAATTACTTAATGGAGGATGGGCTTGAACTGGGTTTACTGGGCAGCTAAAAATAGCCTGACCAGGCCCAGCCAAACCCACCAAGGCTTTGGTGTAGCTTTTGGGGCCCAGAATGGGCCCTGCAGCTACTGCCAGGGCAGGAATGGTTCCTGCACCTGGATTTACTTCAAAAAGCAAAAATCCAGGTGCGTGTCAGGGCCCAGATTGCCCTGGACAGTCAGCTGGCCTCCTTAGAGGTGATAAAACATGCAGCTTGAAAACCCCCGCAAAGCACTTTCCAGGGTGAAATACCCCCCTTTCAACTAGCAAATGGCCCGGGATTTGAGAGGCACACAAGCCTTGAATCCCTGGCTTCAAGCCTGTTATCAAATTTGGGCCACCTACCTATTGGGAAATGGCACATCAGGAGCGTGATTGTTTGATTGCGCAATCAGACAATTGATTCATTGCGGGAACTATAAATAACTGTGGCGTCTTGGCATGCTGCAAATTTAAAAAGGTTCATGTTATAGCAGCCAATGAGATCTCACTCTCTTGCCCAAGCACGCAAATTCTGGTTAAAATTGTAAATCCAACTCAAAATGATGCCATCAGTTCTCTGGTGGCACAAAAGGCCACAGAATCTTCAGTAAGTATAAGTAGTGAGAGGGAGAAGCCCTCCTCACTGTTGACATCTTAATAAAGCAAGTTTATGCCTAGAAATTTGTCAGAATTCAGAATCCTGACAACATTTTATATCAATTTACTTGATTCTATCATGTTCAAACTGGATTTTAAATAGGTTCTTATATTAACTTAATTCAATTGTGCCATTTCTGAGTGCTTTCACAGTCCAAATACCTTTCGAACTATCTGACTTCTTGCGCATAATTGCTGACCCTCAAAAAATCATATCTCTACAGCTAGAGAACCAATCTCAACGTTTAAAGGCATTCCTGAAAGCTGAGACCAAGAGGAATCTATTGGTGCCATTATTAAATCACTTTTACATGTTTCAATATACCTTCGAAATGCTATATCCCTCTTGTAGCATACTTGATCCTCTCTTTTTCAAGAATTGATGAGTATAAATTACCTTTCCCTTTCTCTTAACCCTTATCCATCATTCTCCTTATGGTGCTTCAATAAATCTTATGGTTCTTCACTCCTGTCCTTGTCTTACTAATTCTCTTGTCTTGTCTCTTTCTGGATTTTCTTAGATGACTTATAAGATAATTGGAGTAGTCAATGGTTTGAAGTTCTGGTGGCTCATGAAATCTTATTTCTATACTTCATTCCTGAAAAAATTATTATCTTATTGTAGGAATTGTCTATTTTTGCTCAAATTTAATTATTCTCTTTGCATCCATTTGTGAATTCACTACTCAATACAAACTTTCATATACATATCCTCCCGGCTATACTCCTGCTGCCCTTGCCAAACCATCCCGCACCTTTGACTTGGAGTATTTCCATCCCCATCATCTGGATCTGCCACCAGCTATGAAGGAGATTCCTACTACCCCTCCTCTCCCTGACGCGCCTCCCACCCAGGACTTTAGCAAGCTGGGGTTTGTCTATATTGCAGTATTGGGGCTGGCCGACCAAGTCATGCCCCATACTGGGAGTTGGCAACCCCTAGCCACTGCTCTAAACTACCTGGTTTGTATAGCGCCTATTGTGTACATGGCCTTCCAGGCCCGGCCTGCCTCTCCTGTGGAAGTCCAGCCAGACTCTGGTATGGGCCGTGACAGTGCAGGCAAATCTCCCCCACCCACTAGCCCCGCCTGGTGGCTAGGAGCGGGTTCAATTCCCGCCCGGGGCATTGATATTGTTACTTTTGTAACATGTGTTGACCCATTTTGCCCATTAACACCAAAAATCCCTGTTAACAGAGTGTATATTTTACCTGATAATTGGATTTTGCTTAAATCTGAAATCATTTTGTTTAAATCTGAGGTATTTTTGGTTGTCGCCATAGCTTCTAAAACTACTGTAGGAAATATGCCTTATTCTGCTTATACTAAAGTATTATAATAGCATTACATAAGCTATAATTAAATCAAAACTTTATGTAAAACTATAGTTTATAAAGAAGTTTTTGTATAGTTTTATATTCTATGTTAAATTGAATAAAGTTATATATAAATTTAAGTGTAATTTTGCTTTTAAAAGTAAAAAACATTTTCTTTAAAGAACAGCTAATTTAAGTACTTTTTTATTATCTAGATTATAGTTTTTATTGCAGAAATGAACTTCTTAAGTTCTTTTTAGTCTATTAGAATTTTCTTAAGTTTATAACCAAATATCAAAAGCTGTGTTTTTTGGCTTCGAACTTAACTTCCAGAAAATTGATTTTTGCACTCTGACCTTGGACATTTTCGATTTCTGTATTTTCGACCTAAAAACTTCGACCTAAGAGACTTGCCCATTAAATCATGGTTCTTTAATTTGAAGGTCAAATGTCAATATCTAGAGAAGGTTTATTCTTTCTTCATTTGTGTTAAGCAATGTCACTTTTTCGAACAGGACTGACTAGACTAGTTCTTAAGCAGGTACTTAAAGCAATGATTAATCATAATCGACCGAAAGCTATTTTATTTACTTAGCGTAGCCACATTTTACAGGTCACTGTTATTTTTGAAAAAAGCAGTTTATAAAATCTTTTAGTGATGTAAAAATAAAGTTATATTAAAGTTCAAAAGTTTTCTCTTCTACTTTCGCTATCTTTTCAAAATATGCGTGATTAAAAATGATGATTCCCCAAGGAAGAAGCTTTAATAACCAACCCTTACTAAATGCTTTGGATTTATTAGTCCCCAGTATCATTCCCGTCCTGTGGGCTAGCAAGGTAAAAAACCTTTTCCTTTAGCTTGATTTAAGTGAAAAAGCCTGCATCTTTCTGAATCCAAATTGTCACAAAATGGTTTTTTAGAATCAATATTGCTTGTTTTTTCAAGTGCTTTTTAATTCTCATATTTTTTTGTAAAAGCTATGTGAAAAGCTCGATTTTTTTTATTCATTCTAACTTGTAGCCTTCACTAATTATATCATGTTAATTAATGGGTTCGTGTTTAAAGTTAGCACTAAACCTTTTATAACTGACCGTACTAATCTACTACAGTGCATCTCGCAATCCCATAGAGCTGCTTCCCAAGTTTCCTTCTCGCGATGGCTTAAAAAAAGATGAGGATTTAGATCCTATTTATAAAGGTTTGTAGCGGTAGATTACATCCTAACAATTTTGTTAAAAAGATCCCATCAAAATTACTCCCAAACATGGTGTTGTCTCTTGCAACATTCACTTCAGAGGGTATGCCCCATGGACCATTGATTTTTACATGGAGTTTGTTCGCCATGTAGCCTATGCTGCTGAAGTTTCCTGCAGTGGACCAGTTTCTCTACCTACTAAGGTAGAACGGTGGGCTGTTCCCAAATCCCCCTTCATCTTCAAGAAGTGTCAGGAAGTTTTTGAGCGTAAAACACACAAGCGTCTTCTTCAGCTTAAAGATGTCCATCCCAAAACACTCAAACATTTTATTGGTTACCTCCAAGAAAACTCTCCTCCTGGAGTAGGTATTCGTGTTGAAACATATCAACATGAAGACGTTGATCAGGTGATTCGGTCACTTGAAAAAGTTGAGCTTGCCAATGTTACCCCCAAGCCTAAGATTTTAGCTGATGCGATTATAGCAGAGGTTTCTAAAAACCCATCATCTAATCTCATTGAAGTTGGCACGCGACTTTATAAGCAAATCTTTAACGTTGAAAAGCTTCCATCGTTGGACTTCACTAAAAAGCCCAAGGCCAAGACCTTGCGTAAGCGCGAAGCTGATGCTTTGGCAAAAAAGAAATAAATAAACTCATTTGATCCTCAGCCTCACAATATCACCTAGAAATTCAAGGTGCTATAGCATAATAAGTTTTTTTGTAATGCTATTCAGTTTGAAACAAATGACATCGCATAATCAGCTTTAAACAATACGAGATTTTCTTTCTAAACAAATCTTTCTACCAAATATAGTTTAACTTTGGCTAGGTAACTAGCTTATTATTAATTGGCGTACATATTAAACTCAACCAAAGTAAATTAATCAGGTTCCTTTATTGATATTTTAAATAAATTTGCATCGTTTTTAAGCAGCTTACTTTGATAGCTATAGCCTTGAGTGATTAGAGTATCATGTTGAATAGTCTGAGGTTTCTGATTAATTTGGAAAAAAATTCAGTATTTTAACAATAGATTTCCATGGGTTAAATATAACAGTCAATAATTAATATGTTGGTAACCAGTAGAGTTCACTCTATATAGAATTTAATATAACTACCTTATTTTTGACACTTTTATTTCTAGGGAGCTATTTCCAATATTATGGCATCATTCAAAGGTATTTAAAAATATATAATGTTGTGACATCTACAATTACTCCCTCTTGGGAAACCATTTCCCAAGAAATCCCCTGATTAATGAATAATTGGTGGACTCTTATCAGTTGCCCATCTATTATGGGGATTGACCATTTTGAGTACTAAGAGGAACACTACTTGGACAAGCCCAATGACTGCCATGACACACATGAACAGCATGTGGCTTCTCATGATACTATGTAATACTCTAAACTCATATCTAATAAAGTATCATTCTCTTCTCAATCTTCCCTTTATCTCATTTATTATACTTCTCAGAAGTATATACTTGACAGTGGTAGCAGAAGGTAAGTTATCCACATCTACACAAATTAAAGGGAAATTCTCCCAAAGAAAAAAGGCAGCAGATGGCCCTTTCTACTGGCTGGCAAAGATATGAAAAAGGTCAGGACATTCCTACAGGATATACTGTCTTCAAAATATCCTTGTTCCAACCAAACAGCACAACTTCCTCAGTACCCATGGAGTCCTAAACACACCCCCAACTTAAGATGTGCCTGAAATACCCAACATTGTATTTCAAAGCCTACACTCAGCAGAAATTGAAACATTCTCAGAAAATTCCAAGAAAACGCCAACCTCTGGATTCAAAGCACCCGAAACAAGTTTACACAAGTAGGCTACCCTGCAAACTCTGGGCAAGTGAAATTTCTTTACGCGTTACTGGGGCCACCTCACGCTTTGTAAGAAAATGGTTTTATCAACACCCTGGTCACAACAAAGACTGGGACATCTTCAATAACGCCTTTGTGATGATCCACATGTAAGAGGTTTTGCAGGCAAGGGTTGATTTGGCTTCAAATAAAGACACTATGCTCCAGATTGACAATGTGTTGTTGGTTGATTACAGGTAGAGGCCTAGTAGGAAAGGATGGCTACTAGGGAAGGTAAGGCCTAGCTAGTAGGAGGAGAGACTACTAGGGGAAGATTTTTGTATCCACCCAGCAGAGGATATTGGCTGCTGTGGGCTAGAGGTCTTCACCCAGCAGGGGACTGTGGCTGCTTGGGGTGAAGAATGAGATAGCTCAGCAGTGAACTTTATCTGTTTGAGGTGGGGAGTGATACAGCCTTATGAGTGGTGTTTGCTTCTCTGACTGTGAGTTTTGGACCCCTGGCGGGTAGCGCAGGCTGCCAGGGAGGGGAAGAGCTCTGAGGGCTCTACATACCCTGATACGCTTACAGGAGGTCTGTGAGCAAGCATACTACCTAACGGACTGGTAGGGTGTCCTTGTTTATGCTTCTATGGGAGCTTTGAGGAGAACCCATAGTGAGCATTGGAGGGCATAAATTTGCTCAGAGGTGTTACCAAGGCGGTTTTCTTGGGGAAGCAGCTGCAGAACTTGGTGTGATCAGGCCTCTGGGAAGTAAAGCTGATTACTTTGCAACTGAAATCCCAGATTTAATCACCTGTGTAAGTAAAAACAATTAATAGACATTGATCTATGGTTGGATGGCCTAAGTGGATTGCCACTAGTGAGGGTCCAGTCAAACGCCAGTTCAATGTAGACTCATGCCTGGGTCTACAGGTTCTGGTAATGGGGACTGAGATAAAGAACCAAGGTGGTTCAAGGGATTAGCAGAGAAGACTAATAAGAAGGATTGTTTGATCACAGTGAAAACTAGTTGAGAGACTGTTGGTCCAGATTAAAGTTTTGGAACCAAAATGGTTCTTTGTGCAGGAGGAACCAAGGTGGTTTCTAGTGAGGATAAGCTGGAATCAGAGGACTGGAAGGCTGTTTTAAGACAGGAAATGAGATGTTCTGTGAGCTAAGATGGACTTATTGCTGATTGAATCAATAAGCTGAGAGATATGATTGAAGAACAGGCAGAAGGATCAAGAAGATGTGAGTGCAGGACCAGAAGATGACTTGAAAGGACTAGCCAGATTGGATGCAGAGGCTGGAAAAGCTGATTTTGGTGTCTTTAAAACAGAAATATGAATAAAAAGAAGCAAAAAATAATTAACTATCATTTTTGCTGAAAAAAGAGGAGGAAAAATGGTTTACAGTATGTTAAAACTGTAAATTTATTAAGTGGTAATTGAGCCAGAAAGAAGCAAGAAAGAGGCCAGAAACAGGACAGAAAAACTGTAAAGGCAAAAGGGTGAGCAGCGAGCGGGTTTAAAGTTGCAAAAAATTGAGGAAAACATAGGGAAACATGGAGAAACATGGTAAAATTGAGGGGTCAAAATTTGCTTAAGAAAAACATATACAGAAGTGCTCAAGATTTTCTGGGAAAACATGACAGGAATCACAGCAAAACAGTTCAAAACACGGAGCAGTTATTTACCTGGAGTGAGACAGATTCAGGTTTAAACCAGGGTCAAGAGCAAGTCATCTGGGGAATCTTTTTGGCAAAACCATTGAATTGAGGCGCATGATTGGCTGCAAGCTGGAGTCTATTTAATCAGTGTTTTGAGGGCTTTAACTTAAGAGTTAAAGCCTAAAAAATGAGGAGCAGAAGCAGAAAATCTAGGGCTTTCATTGGCTGAAATAAGTTCTAAAGTTTAATATATTGTAGAGAGAGAAAAACTGGATATTTTAAGCTTTTGAAAACCAGAGTTATAAGAGAGATTTTTGATCTGAAACAAGGAGCTATAAAAGGGGGAGCTATATGAGACTCTTCAGGGACTGGATCAAGTGGATTACAAAAGCCACAAGAACTACAGAAGGTTTCAGAGACCAATCTAAGGAAGCCTGAGCTGGAACAGACTGCAGGAGCCCAAAACCAAAGTGCAGGAGCCCAAGACAAAGGAACAAGAGCCTAAGACCAAGTACAAGGTGTCCAAGAGATTGTTGAAGGACTCCAAGTATTGGAAAACCCTTATTGTTTCCTATACCCAGGCCTTATATCAGAAGGTTTCTAAGGGGATCTTCCTTATGACTGTGAATAAAAGCCTATTACAACCCCTGCCAAAATTTACTGTGATAAAAATACAAGCTCTATGAGTAAACTACCCCACATCTTCTACCCTAGCTAAGGGGAGGAGGAAACCTACTGCCAAGGCTTTAGGAGATTTGCCTCTAGTAAGTCTTCCCAGGAGGAGTGGGAGAAGGTGACTAGTCATCTTGAAATGACAGATAGAGGGAGGGAGTTTATAGGAACTGAATTTCCTAGGCTGTTACAGGATTGGTATTGGTCTACAGAAGGGCTAGCACCCACTGAAGTACAAGTATATGGTGGAGACGCCCGCCTAGTAATTGGGAAGGTACTGGAAGAGTTTGAACTTATGCAGGCTAAGTACAAGCTCCTAACCAATCACTCACCACTGTTGGGGAATGACAAGTCCTCCAAGCGGTCCCTGGCTATGACCCAGAACACACTTTGGGGACTGGCAATCAGGAACCCCACAGCCTTCCTGGAAAAATTTGTCATAAAAGACTCTGACATTGTGATTATAACAGAACTCAGGACTTTCAAAATGACAGGAACTAGTGAGTAGTAAATTGCAGCCTACATAGACATACATTATCAAGCTCCCAACATTATCAAATTTGATGAGGCTGGACCACAACTGGACTTCTACAATGGCCTCCTCACACACATCAGACATCAGTTTGATATGAGTCATTGCAAAAACCTCCTGGATTTATTCTTGAAGGGAAAGTGAGCTTCTCAGAAATCTGACAACCTGCAGTAACTAACAAACAAAAGGATTGTCCCATAGCAAAGAAAAAACCTCACCCTAATAAGCAGAACAACTGAGCCAAGTCCTCATCTTTGAGGTGGAAATTGTACTGTTCAAGCAAATCAAATGAGCACTGATAATACCACCAAGAAGAGAAAAGCTCAGGAGAGTGCTTAGGGGAGCCATCCTCCCTACTTTGCAAAACTTGTAAAGGGACCAAGATGTGGATTTAATCACCATGATCCAAGTACCCTCCAGCAATCCTATACAGTTTGATGCCCAAACTAGAAAAAAAAACTTCTCACTTAGCCTTTCTTCTTTTGCAGATATCAGGGAACAGCATTATTTGACACTGGAGCAGATCAATACCTTGTTGAAAAAAGATTTTCCAACCTCATGAAGCTACCTACAGTTCAAAGTCATGCCAAGATAGTTAGAATGGTAGATAGCAGGAGCACACTAGTTACTAAAGAAGCAAGACCTTTTTGAGCTCAAATTAGAGATGTAAAAACAACACTTAGTGGTCCAATCATACTGATCCCTAAGTACAATTTTGTACTTGGTCTGGATTGGATGAGAAATACTGTTGTAAATTGCACAATTAATGCTATTCTGATATGGCCTTCAGATATTGATAGCTGCAAAGATTTGGCTGGGTTTGCTTTCAAGTTCAGAAATTCCTTGCCTTCTGCAAATGGGTCTGGTTCAATATCCACCTGTTACGGATTATTGTACCTGTCTGTGATTGATCCTGGTATGAACTCATCCCAACATGACCCCCTCAGCCACGTTGTCTTCCTAATGAGTGATCACCGTTCCTTGTCTACTATTTAAGTAGAATCATTTCTCCTAATAAAGACAAGTTTATCCACATTTGTGTTGGCTTTAATAATATTCAAGCTTTTTCCTGTCCTTTCTGCCAAAAAGACTTTTACATCTTATTTTCCAGGAAATTAAGGTATGTGCCCTTATTTTTTTCCTGAAGGCTAACCCAAGGCTAGCTTCAAACCTCAAATCTTTTGTTAAAAAGATTTCCCGCTGTGTCCTCCTGGATGTTGTCCCCAGGAGCCAAACACAACAAAATGGTGCTCACTACAGGAGCTGCAAGACCCTTGGTTACCCTGTTCCCAAGCGCATTCTCTGGTCCTTCTCCCTTTGTTTCTGAAGTACCCAATCAACCTAAAGTGTCTAGTTCCCCTCTAGAAGAAGACATCACCAATGCTTCCTCAAATCCTATGGTATTGGTTCTGTCTCCCGGGACCACATGGGCCCCCCCTTCCAGCTTTCTCTGTTGATTACAAGCAAGCTTGTGCTGCTGCCTGCTCCATTCTCCATTCTGACACTGTGGCAATGCACACAATCCCTGGCCTCTGTCCCGGATACGCTTCCAAAGGCCTGTACTCCTTCCTTTTGGACTTTGGTCTCCCCCTGCGCTGATGGAATCCATGGATACAATTGGTGTGTTGGTCAATCAGTTCATCCAACCTGCCCTAGTTCACCGCCAACTTGCCTTAGGATCCCAGAATCAACTGTTAAATGCTGTAGCCACCGCCGTCTCAAATAACCTTGCTCAAAATATGGCCTATCAAGAATGGTCCCATAGTCTCTTTGCGTGTATTTCCGACAACCAGCGCAACTCACTGGCGTCACAGAAGTACTTAACTGCCTCCATGAACTCCCTTTGTTTCTTGCTCCATGGATACATAAAGGATTGCCTATGCAAACTGGATGAACACCAGGCAGTATGGCGTGAGCAAATTGAAGCTGTTCTGCTAAACCATCACCAGGATTTTGAGACTCTGGTTAATGAGCTTAGTCAATTCAAGGAGCATGTCAATTCACAACTTGAATTGATAGGAGCTCATGTCAATAATTGGGGCCGCCATCTGCATTACCAATACAGTCTGGATAAGGCTGTACTAGGCAACACTCTATACCAGGTGCAAAATTATGTAAATGACAGGATAGTGTTTATCAAGGTGACTCCCCCCGCTCCTCCTGTTGAGGCCCCAGCTGATTTTGAAACCAAGGTATGGGAGGCAATCACCAAACTCAAGGCTACCACTTGACGTCAAGCTTCTGTTCAGAACCCCCCTCCTGTTGAACCAATGCCTGACCCTTGTATTTCCTCCCTCACTGATCAGGTGGCTACCTTGTGAGGCAAACTTGAGTACTTAAGACAGTGCCTCTATAACTCTGAGGATTCGTCATCTGAATCTGAAGATGAAGAGGAAGGTGAAGTCATTAATACTCCTGCTCATAGCAATCATGGTTGTTGCCCTGGTCTGGAAGGTCAACCCCAGGTCAACTGTGTGTGTGCCCTAGATCAACTTGCCAAAGTGACAAATGATGTAGCTGATAGGCAAGACACATTGGAAAGAGAGGTCCAAAACCTCTCCCGCTTTACCAAGACCCTAAATAAACAAGTTGCCCCATTGGTTGCTCAGGACACTTTGCTGGCTACTTGTGTCAATGGGATTGCTGGCACCTTGGCAGTAAAAAAAACAAGATTGACAAATTTTTAACTGCTGCCGCCACTGCTAGGGATATTAGTGGACAGAACAGCTCTAACTTGGACACTCTAGAGGAAAGCCTTTGACTCCTCTGGGCTAGACAATCTGCTGCTGAATCCAAATTTGAAGGCAATCCTCCTATTAACGTCCTCAACCCTGTTGAAAACAGTCAGTCTTTGTCCTTGTCTATTGACCCAAACTACAAACCAACCTTCAAACAGATATTTGATCCAAAAACCTCTACCATTGCCGCCTTTCTAACCATTTACAAAATTTCAATGTGTAGGGCTACCAAAAAAATCAAAAAGGAACACATCCTCACCTTTCTCCATCCCACTTGCCAGGAAGTAGTCCACAAGCTCCCCTCCATTGTCACTTGAGAGGATATGAAGTGCCTCCTTATTGAGGAGTTTGGAGGAGATCTCAGCTTGAAGGTCAAGAACAATGCATTTATGCACATTGCCTTTAAGCCCAAGGAAACCCTGGCTGAGTTTGCAGATTGTTTCTGCATTGAAGGCCAGCAGTTGATCACCAGTTGACAGTTAACTCCTTGGGAAGCCTACACGGCTTGTTCAAATGCTTTGAAGGTGAACCAGCTTCTATGCCTACACTTTAAGGCACACAAGGCTTCACTCACTTCCATGAATAGTATTAAGACACTCTTACAGGACATCCATTTGACCCATGGAGATACGGTGGTATGTGAAAATAAAGCCAGAAATGCTGGGACTACCTCTTGTACGCCGCACATTATGACCCTGGGTGCTGGTGGACAGGCAAAGAGGCAAGGTTTCTATAACTGCAGCCAAATTGGGCATCACTTGTGTACTTGCACTAATCCCTGAGTGGAAGGTTGTGATCCCAAGGAACAGGCGGGAAAAGAGAGGTCAGCTTAGAAACAGAGACACTCTCTGCTGACCAAGCTTCCTGGTCTACCCCTGATCCTCAGTCTGATGAGGAAGCTCCCTCTTTCTCTGGACCAACTATCCTTCATCTATTTCAAAATCTCTCCAGTGATTCACAGCCTGAAGATTCTGATAGTGAAGATTCTGATAGTTATGGCTATTCTGTTTTGGCTGTCCCAGAAACCATCTCTGTACCCTACAAACTTTGCTCTGGGAAGACCACCACCACTTCCTGAGTACCTACTAGTGAGGATAAATCTATGATGGCAAGCCCTTACCTAGCTCAAGCCCATCAACCACCTGTCTTGGTTGATTTCTCTGAGGAAGCAGCCAAGCTAGCCAAAGATCTCTTTCAAAATGTGACTATATCCCTCCCTCTACAGAATGTATATAAGGAAATTCCTGCATTACAGTGCATGCTAGCCAAATGGGAAAAGGAGCTAGAGGCTGCACAAGACGTTTTGGCAGTCTTGCCCCCCTTTGGAAAAGATACAACCTGCGTGGAAGTATCAATCCAAAAGGTTAAGATCAAAGCCATCTTAGACACAGGTTCTCCAGTCAATTTAGTGTCTTTAAAACTGATGAAGAAACTTAAGTTGGCCCCTGACCTCAACTACACACAGTTGTATGGCACAGCTGGCATGGCAAAAGCCTGAGCTATTGGTGCCTACTCCGCTCTACCCATGAGGTTTGGGAAACTCCTCATTGCTTCCCCCGCTGTAGTCCTTGAAAAAAAAGCTATGAGCTCTTAGTTGGTACTCAATTCCTCCAAGAGTATAACAGGATTGTTAACTTACAAGATGGGTACCTTTTGCTCTTAGGATACAAGGTGCCTTTGATTTTTGAGGAACCTCCGCGCCTTCCAAGAAAACATCTTAAAACTTGTGTGCTTTAGTACCCTATGGGTATCTTCTCTCTCAAATAAAGGACTCACTCCTCCAACATGCGTACCCCTCCTCCTTTCTTCCATGCAGAAGAAGGGGTATCTCTGCTTGCACCAGCGGCTATCACCATCCCCCTGGGCTCTCAAGTGGCAATTGATTCCCAGATTTCTTATGAGCTACCTGAAAAGTTGTTCTTAGAACTTTACTCACCTGAATCCCTAAGTTGTACAGAGCCCCGCCTGTGTCCTGGGATTCTAGATTGAACCCACAAAGAGCCTGTACAATTACTGCTTATCAACCTGACGGCCCTGCTCATGCAGGTGACCCAAGGCCAGGTTGTAGGGTATGGTCATATACTGGGAGCAGAACAAGTGGCCTCCCTCTACCCCTTCAGAACTTTCAGTGATTTCAATCTACCTGAAGACAATCCTCAAGTTCTCTCCTTGTTCACTGCTGCTGATTCCCCCCAACTGTCTCCTGTTCAACAAAAAGACATTTTGGACCTGCTTGATTAGTTTAGCAACATCTTTGCCTCTGGACCTACAGACTATGACCTAGCTAAAGGAGCCATCCATCAGATTGATACTGGGGATGTGCCCCCCTTTTGTGCCAAACCATACCGCCTTAGTAGGGTGGAGGATGCTCAGGTGTCTAAAGAACTCAAGCAACTTCTGGACGCTGGGTTACTAGCTCCTTCCCAAAGTCCTTGGGCTTCCCTGTTACTGATTCTCAAGAAGAAAGATGGCAGAAATTGCATTGTAATGGACTATTGCTGCCTGAACTCTCTCACTAAGAAAGACTCATACCCCTTGCCCAGAATTGACAATGCTCTCAGACAGCTAGGTGGTTCCAAGTTTTTCTCAGCCATGGATCTAGCTTCTGGATACTGGCAAGTTGACTTATCTCCTGAAGATTGAGAAAAGGCTGCACTTATCACTTCAGAAAGCCTTTTTGAACCCAATTGAATGCCCCAGGGACTCTGCAATGCCCCTGCCACATTTCAATGTGCTATGGACTCCATCCTACAAGACCTAAAGCTCTCTTGTGTCCTTGTATACCTTGATGACATCACCGTATTCAGTGCTACCTTTACCAATCACTTGGAACACCTCAAGGCTGTCTTCATCAAGATTCATGAAGCTGGCTTGAAACTAAAACCATCCAAGTGCTCCTTCTTTAAGAAACGTCTTGAATTCTTAGGTCATGAGGTCCTCAATCTGGAATCTGCCCATGAATAACAAGGTGAGAGCCATTGCCAAGATGCTACCTCCCACAAATCTTTGAGAGGTCCAAGTATTCCTTGGTATAATGGGCTACTACTGACAGTTCATACCTGACTTTGCTGAACTTAGTGAACCCCTTGTCCAACTGCTTTGCAACTCCCCTTTGAATGGACTGACAGCCAACAACAAGCATTTGAAGCACTGAAGGCCAAGCTCAAGGAGGCTCCTATCTTAGTCTATCCTGATTATGAAAAAGAGTTCATCTTGTATACTGACGCTAGTGGAGTAGCTGTGGGTACCATCCTTGCCCAACTTGACAATGAAGGAGTGGATTGACCTGTAGCCTACTTGACAAGGGTCCTCAATAAGAACAAGAAGAACTACAGCGTCACTGAGAAGGAATGTTTGGCGGTGCTGCATGTGGTGAAACAGTTTTGGCACTATATTTATGGGACCCACTTCACAGTGGTATCAGATCACTCCTCCCTCAAATAGCTGCAGCAGCTAAAGAAGCCTGAAGGTCAATTAGCTCATTGGGCTCTGCATCTACAAGGGTACAATTTCACTGTGATACACCATCCTGGGTCCCAACATCAGAACGCTGATGGCCTGTCAAGAATGCCAATCCTAGCTATCCATCCTGCTGACGCTGATTGTCTATACAAGTTAATAGGGTATCCTGACTCTAGGACCACTGAGCCAGAAGACATCCAATTGGCACTAAAGACCCTATCCAAGGACACTATAATTCATGATAGGCAGCTCTTCAAAAAGGTTAACAATGCCTACCCACCCTACGTCTGCCCTAGTATGAGGATAGTCATTATCCTTCAAGCGCATATTGACACTGGCCATAGGTGCATAACAAAGACTCATGAGTGGTTGCGCAAAAACTTCTATTGGGAAAACATGCACCTCCTGATCCCTGATGTCCCTGCCTCCTGTCATTCCTGTTAGCTCCAATGCCCTTGCCCGTCCCAACACCAGTTCAAGATTATCCCCCTAAGCATGCCTTCCACACTGTGAGCATTGATGTTGTTGGGCCTCTCCCTTGTTCTAGGTCTGGGTGTTGATTCATCTTGGTAGCTGTAGACCACTTTAGAAAATGGTTTGAAGCCAGAGCAACAAAAGATATAACTGCTAAGACCACAGCTACTTTCTTGCTGCAAGACATTTTCTATTGACATGGCTGCTCTAAAGTCCTGCTTTCTGACAATGGTACCAACTTTAATGCTCGCCTCATAACTTCTATTGTCAAAGCTATGGGGACCCACCAATTGTTCTCTGCGCCATACAACCCCTCAACCAATGGAACATTCAAACAAGCAAACTCCACCCTGGTGTCCATAATGAGGAAACTCACACTCTCTGACGCTGCTAATTGGGATATGTTCCTCCCTGCTGCCCTCTTTGCTTACCAACTTAGTAGACATTGAGTGACTGGTCAGTCCCCCTTTGCCATGCTGTATGGACGTGAGGCTGCACCCCCCTCAATCTTGGGACCCCCTTGATTGAATTTGATGCATCTGCAAATCCTGAGGCCCATGTTAAAGACTTAACCAATTGTATCATTCACATCCAAGCAACAGCTTATTCCACTGCTTACAAGGTCAAGGCTCTGAAGCTCTCCCCTCTAATGCTGCTAGAGCCCCACTCCCTGAGTATCAAGTAGGAGATCTAGTTCTCTACTACCAGAATTTTACAGGCGGTAGATCCCATCAGCTGGATTCCCTCTGGGTTGGGCCCTGTGAGGTCACCTTTAAAAAGGGTGTTGAGTATACCGTGAAACTACTGTCTTCTGGACGTCCTTTTGCCCTTGTTCACTCCAAATTTCTTTTCAAATATCAACTACCTGTGTCCAATCTTGAGGGGGGAGATGTTGTAAATTGCACAATTAATGCTATTCTGATATGGCCTTCAGATATTGATAGCTGCAAAGATTTGGCTGGTTTTGCTTTCAAGTTCAGAAATTCCTTGCCTTCCGCAAATGGGTCTGGTTCAATATCCACCCATTACGGATTATTGTACCTGTCTGTGATTGATCCTGGTATGACCTCATCCCAATGTGACCCCCTCAGCCACTCTTTCTTCCTAATGAGTGATCACCGTTCCTTGTCTACTGCTTAAGTAGAATCATTTCTCCTTATAAAGACAAGTTTATCCACATTTGCGTTGGTTTTGATAATATTCAAGCTTTTTCCTGTCCTTTCTACCAAAAAGAATTTTACATCTTGTTTTCCAGGAAATTAAGGTACATGCCCTTAATTTTTCCCTGAAGGCTAACCCAAGGCTAGCTTCAAACCTCAAATCTTTTGTTAAAAAGATTTCCTGCCGTGTCCTGCTGGATGTTGTCCCCAGGAGCCAAACACAACAAAGACCAAACCTCATACCAACTGGGATAGAGCTACTCTCATCATACAATGAGGTGAGATATACCACCATGTGTATCTAACTCATCTTGGCACACTTATGAGAGATCATGTATTCATGAAAATCACAAAAACAGAAGAAGAAAAGGACCCTAGCAAAATTGATCAGAACACCTGCACATATGATATTACCCACTTTAAAAATTTGAAGTCTTCACACAAACAAGACCCAATTTTACAACAGCTAATCTATGAATTCCCTTCTGTTTTCCAAGAAAAGTTACCAGGTCTACTGCCTAATCAGGGCATCCAGCATGAAATTGAACTCAAAGGGAGTATACCAAAAGCACAACCTATCTACTGCCTAACACCAAAAGAGGACATTGCGCTAAAGGCCTATCTAGACAAAGCCCTTGAAAAAGGACTCATACAATCCTTTAAATCTTCTTTTGGTGCGTCTATTTTTTAGCAAATAAAGATGGAGGTATCTGCCTGGTCACAGACTACATGGCACTCAACAAGGACAAAATTAATAACAGGTATCCCCTGCCCCTTATTGATGAACTTTTTGACACCCTGGGGGGTCCCAATTCTTTACAAAAATTGACTTGAAGTAGGTTATCACCAAATCTGCGCTAAGTCAGAGGACATACCCAAAACAGCGTTCAGAACTAAGTATGACTTATTTGAATGGGTTTTCCTCAACTTTGGTATGAAAAATGCCCCCAAGTACCTTTTTGACCTTTATGAACAAATTTTTTAAGGAACAACACTGGAAATATGTATTCCTGGTCCTCTGAACCCTTCAAGATAACCAACTCATATCCAAGCCCTCAAAATGTGACTTTTTCTCAACAGAGCTCCCTTTTTAGGACTCATTATCAGCAAGCACAGAGTGAAGCTAGACCCAGAAAAGATACAAGCCATGACTGACATGCCAGCACCATGGATTAAAAATAAACTTTGTACATTCCTAGACATGGTAGCTGTGACAATCCACATGTGAGCAGTTTTGCAGGCAAGGGTTGATTTGGCTTCAAATAAAGACGCTGTGCTGAAGATTAACAGTGTGTTGTTGGTTTGTTGCAGGTAGAGGCCTAGTAGGGAATAATGGCTACTAGGGAAGATAAGACCTTGCTCGTAGGTAAAAAAAGTCTACTAGAGGCAAATGACGTCCCCACCTGGAAAGAGATATTGGCTGCTGTGGGCTAGAGGTCCTCACCCAGAAGGAAACTGTGGCTACTAGGGGTAAGTAATGATATAGCTCAGCAGGGAACTTTAGCTGATAAGGGTGGGGAGTAAACCACCCTGGTGGGTAACACGGGCTACCAGGGCTGGTTGATGATGTGACCCTGGCAGGTAACATGGGCTGCCAGGGAAGGGAGGAGCTAAGATAGCTCTACATGCCCTTGTTTGCTTAAAGGAGATCAGTGAGCAAGCACTTTACCTAACAGACTGGTAGGGTGTCCTCATCTGTGTTTCCATGAAAGCTTTGGGGAGGTCCCAAAGTGAGCATTGGAGGACATGGATATGTTCAGGGGTATCAACAGGGTGGTTGCTTGGGTAAGCAGCTGCAGAGCTTGGTGTGATCAGGCCTCTGGGAAGTAAAGCTGGTTACTTTGTGACTAAAGGCTCAGACTTAATCACCTGGGTGAGTAAAGATAACTTCATAGACTTTATTGATATATGGTTGGATGGCCTAAGTGATTGAAAATTGCAAGGGCCTAGTCAAACGCCAGTGATAATATAGACTCATGCCTGGGTCTACAGGTTTTGGTAACAGGGACTGAAATTTAGAACCAATGTGGTTCATAGTGTGGGATCAACAGTAAAGACTAGTAATACAGACTGTATGATCACAGTGAAGACTAGTTGAGGGACTGTTGGATCATGTTGAAGCTTGGAACCAAGATGGTTCATTGTGCAGTTGGAACCAAAGTGACTTATAGTGATTAATAGCTGGAGGACTAGAAGACCATGATGCAGAATTATCCAAAGGACTAGAAGATCAAGATGCAGGAGTAGCTGATCATGATTGTCAGGAACGCTGTTCCAACCATTCCTGACAACAACAACTAGGAATTTTTTTTGTTTATTAGGTATTAATATTTCTTTCCCTAAATTGGATGTTCCCCTAGGCCCTAGAAATGGTTTTTTAGGTTTTAGTATATTGAACTTATTATCTGAAGTCAGTCTTGGAAAATAACTGGAAATTCAATCAATTACTATTACAGGGATTAAACCCAGGTCCTCTAGCTGACACACTGTCAACTATTCAAAGTTAGCTATTCAAATTCAAGCTTACTTTTTAATTCTTCCAAGAAAGAGCTCTGTGGTAAATCATAGTTTACGTCCGGGCTTGCAGACAATGAATCTGCTTTTGCTTTGAATCCCAAGCCTGCTGTCAAATCTAAAAGCTCTGTAATGCATAAGAATCACCCAGAAAACATGGTATCTTCTTCTGGTGGTTGTAACAACCACCAGAAGACCCCCTAAGCTGAGCTTTCAAACATCTTGGGTAAATAGCACCTATCTGTTTGGGAAGCTCATTAGGGGGCATTGGGGTTTTTAAAATGAATTTTATGTTGTTTTCTTTGGAAAAATGTTCCCTGCCAAGTTTCCCCCCAATTTCCCCCAATATTGCTCTCCATTCTCCTTGAACTGCAATTTTAAGATTATTGACAGCCTATACAAGGCTCCATCTTATCAGGATGTTTGATTGTTCAGTTAATATAATTCAATTCCTTAACCAGCTTGATTTTACTTGCTAGTTTCCTTTTACTCTCCAGAGCCATGAGATTACCCAAGTCCTCCTAATAGGAGCCCTTTGGGTATAAATGATTGGTTAGGGTGCTCCTGTTACAGGCCTTTGCAGAAAGTGTATTGCTAGGGATCAGATCCAATTCTGGTTCTTTCACTCCCCCTCAATATCTCAATAAGTCATGGCCCCAGGTGATACCAGGCGTATGGTATACTACCACACCCTTGTCTTCATTCCCTCCTATAATGGAGAAGCCATGAGTGTTTACAGAAAATAATCCAAATACAAGACCCAAATTATTTCATCCCTTGGCTTTGGCCTTCCTACTCAGCTACCTAGAAGCCTACTTCCTTCTTGGAAGATTCAATCCACTCCTTGGTTGATATTGATTGTGTAAGGGATTCTATCCCTTACACAGAATCAATTTAAAGCCCTGGACTAATGGATATCATCAAGAAGACAGAAAGAGCATTATTAAATGCAGAAAACAAAAGTAAAGGTTATAATTGGTTTATTAATCAAATTGGTTTAAAAACACATTCAAAAACAATTAATAAATGCACTAATCAAAACAAAAATAAAAACATACCCCAGAGCAAGAGCAAGAGCAAGTGTAGAAGCCCAAAAAACAAGATTAATATAAATTCTACATCAATTTCAAAAACCCTGGCAATCAATGATGAAAACAACAACAGCACTGAAAGTGCATTTAAATTTAGCTCTGAAAAGATCAAACCACCTAATCAGACACAAAAGAAAGACTCCAACCTGCACCCAAAATATTCAGGAGAACCCACAAGCCAATCAGTCAAGCCAAGCTAACCAAGCTTGAGAAGTGTTACTCATCTGACTCCCAATAGCCAACAGAATCAGTGTAGAAAAACACTGCACTACAATAATCCAAAATACTTCTTCCTCCTGAATTGCAGGCTGAAGCCTTCTGCAGGCCTGCAAGGCAATACTTTCTACCCAACACTTGCATGATTGCCTTTTAAACTCTATGATTCATTCCCTAATTGACTCAGTACTTAAACTGAATATTTTCCCTTGGGCTAATTTCTCCAACAATTTTTCTTATTCCTATCAAACCAATAAATCTAAATTTTCAACCTCTAAAAACTTGATTAGTAGATTCAAAGGTTCCCCTTCCAATAACATGAAGTTCATATTCCTTGTATGTACTTTTTGTGTGTTAATCAGTAATGGAATACCAATGTGAATTTTGAAATCCCCAAACCAACCCCCACCAATAAATCAGAAGAGTCAATTTGGTATTGTTTTGGACTACGTTGTTGCCATGCTCCATACATAGAAACAGCTCAATTCCAACCTATCATCCACCCCAAGGCCTCCTGGTTAGTCTTGGGGTATATCAGCGTTTATTACCTTCTAAATCACTTTACTCCCTTCCTGGGAAGATGTCGCTTATTTAGTCACCTTCTACACATGTTAATGATAGGGATTCCAGTAGTTTCCACTCTAGTCAAATTCAACTTGGGAACTCTCCTTCATTCAATTGGAGAGAGACTTCCCAATGAGCAGATCCCTAACAGTTTGTTGGAGCCCCTACTGCACCACCTTATGGGTGGTCCAGGTTGACATTTTACCTATGAATTCATCTTCTATGTTGCCCTCATCAAATGTCTTGTCCTCATAATTGTTACCTTCACCATAAGATTCACCATATACAAGATTATGTCCCTTTGTTGAAAACCAACTACCTCAGAGCCAGTTGTCTCCAGAACCAGCAACCAGGTCCAAACAGTAGTCCTGAACACTCTATCTGCCATCGCCCCAGGAGATAATGAAAGAAACAAGATACTGATGCTCCTGGCCTTCTCCAAGTCCCTGTTCAAAACCTCACCAGGAAAATTCACCACTGACATACAGAAAGTACACCATGTGGCAGAAAAACTTACTGGTAAGTGCTGCCTTTGGTACACCAAGGTAACCCTCCAAAGAGAGGATCTCCTCAACAACTATGACCAGTTCTGCAATGCCCTCTTAGCCACAGTATCCTCCGCTCCAAACCCTGACCAGTTAAGAGACCAAATCTCTGCCCTCTACTAAGGAAGAATGTCAGCCCAAGATTATGCCAAAGAATTTACTTGCCTCAAGAATGCCATTGGGATGAGCAACAATGAAGCCTGCTACCTGTTCTGTAAAAAACTCACCTTTGAACTAAAGAATTTCCTTGCCCATAATGAGTTGCCAACCAACTTTGACTCCCTGGTCAAGGAAGTAATCAAGTGGTCTGCCAAGGTGAAGCAGCTCCTACCTTGGGCCAAACCTCATAATCTTGTCCCCTCTTCCAATGTTTTTATTAAGAAAAACAGAAATCTCCCCCTCAAAGATCCTGGAGGAGATGCCCAAAGAACTGATCCCCAAGGAGGGTGGGGGAAACCAACTCTCAACAGAGGAGAAATAACATCAAACCCAACTCAGACTCTGTATGTATTGCAGTTAGGCTGGACACTCAGCCAAGGACTGCCAAGCCTTGGCCAAGGTACAATCTCCTACTACTCTTCTAGCTAGCTCTTCAAATAAAGAACCCTCTCAATATTATGCCCTATTACCAGTCAGACTAGGTTCTGCTAAAACTTTGCAAGAAGTAAAAGCCTTATTGGACACAGGCACCATGGGAAACTTCATAAGTAGCTCCTTGGCCCAACAATTGGGACTCCAGGAAGGACCTTCTGCTTGGATGACCCTAGTCAATAAGTCACTCACCAAAGTAACTAGAATTGAGGGGAGCCTAGGGGTCAAGGTAGGGAATAACCAATTTGATATCATGGTGTCCTCCTTGTTGAATTTGGAATTTCCACTGATTCTGGGTTTCCCATGGGCCAAGACTGCCAAGACCATATTAAATCTGGACTCAATGACACTCTCCACTCATAAAGAAATGATAACTTCTTCTATTCCCTTTGACCAAATGGAACACAAAGGAATCTTGACTGAAGAAGACACCCTCAATGTCCTTGCCACCTTGAAGGAGATATCCTAAGCCCAGATCCCTCTGAAGCTTCAAGATCTGGCAGAAGCCTTTAGTGAATCCTCCTGCTCCCAGTTACCCAGTTACAGAGAGCCAGACTTACCTATTGATTTAGTACCAGGATCAGTACCTACCTGGGGTAAGCTCTATCCAGTCAACCGCACCCAGAGTCTAGCCATGAAAATGTACCTAGATGAAAATGTAGAAAAAAAGATTCATGCCTCGCTCAAACTCCCCCTGCTCTTCTCCTATGTTCTTTGTGGAAAAATCATATGGATCCCTAAGACCTGTGGTAGATTACTCAAATCTCAACAGCATCATAATCAAGGATTTAAACTCTATTCCCTCCGCTGAAACCCTCACCAATTGACTAATAGGGGCAAAAATTTTCCCTAACCTCAACCTTTGCAACGCCTATCATTAAATTTGTATAGCTGAAGGCCATGAATAGAAGACTGCTGTGAGAACCCCTTTTGGATTATATGAATACCTGGTAATGCCTTTTGGCCTAAGTGACGCCCCAGCAGCCTTCCAGGGGCTCATTAATGAAGTCCTCTTCCTGTTTCTGGACACCTGCACAGTAGTATAACTTGATGATATCCTCATCTACTCTAAGGATCATGACTCTCACCTCACCCATCTTTGAGAAGTCCTCCAGGCCTTAATCAAAGCTTGCTTGTTCTGTAAACTGGAAAAATGTGAATTTTACAAGAAGGAAATTGAGTTCCTAAGCTACAACATTTTGGAAGGAGGCTTTGCCATTGCCCCTTCCAAGGTCCAAGCTGTGGCAGACTGGCCTGTCCCTATCTCCTGCACCAAGCTTTGTGGATTCCTGGGACTTGCTAATTTTTGTTGTAAATTCATCAAAGACTTCTCAGCTATTGCCTTACCTCTCACACAACTCACCTCAGACAAAGTACTTTTCACATGAAACCCTGAAGCTCAGTCAGCATTTGACGCCTTGAAACACGCCTTCTCTTCTGCCCCTGTGCTACTACGCCCGGACCCAGAGCGTCAATTTTTTCTGGATACAGATGCCTCAGACTTTGCACTGGGAGCGGTGTTGCTCCAGCTTGGGGAGGATGGAGAACTTCACCCTGTTGCATTCTACTTCTACAAGCTCCTGGACAGGGAATGCAACTATCATGTCTACAAAAAGGAATTATATGCCATAGTCTGCGCCTTGAACCACTTGAGAGATACCTATGGGGAAGTAAATACCCAGTCCACATTTGCACAGACCATAAAAGCCTCCTATACTTCACAGAAAAATGCAAGGTTTGCCCCCGCTTGGCCCATTGGGCTTATTGACCTGATGACATAAAACTTCCAAATTGAATACACTCCAGGTAAGAAGAATGTTGTCCCTGACGCCATTAGCTGCAGAGAAGACCTTGATAACCCTGATACCTCCTACCATGCACAAAACATCCGGTAAGTGTTGGAACCTTCTTGATTCCTGAACCTCATTGCTACTGCGTCCTTGTACACAAACCTGGATAAAGAGATCCAAGAGGAACAACTACTAAACCCTCCAACTAGCACCATATATCTAGAAATAAGAAACATCTGGTACCATGACAACTCCCTGTTTGTTCCCCAAGGATCTCTTAGAAATTGGATTATCCAAGCCTTCCATGACACCCCTCTATCAGACCATGGGGGTATGACTAAAACCCTCAAAAGGATTTCCTGACAATAATGATGGCCCTTAATGAAGAAGTTGGTGGGAAGCTACATAATCAAGTGCCTTGAGTGCTGTCAAAACAAAACCTCCCGCCAGAAGCCTTAAGGACTCCTGCAACCTCTACCAATCCCTCCTCAACCATGGTCTTCCATATCAATGGACTTCATTGTTGAACTACCCAAGAGCCAGGGAAATACAGGAATCTTAGTGGTGGTAGACCGCCTGATTAAGTATGGCATCTTCATCTCCTTCTCCACTGCCTCCGCAGAAGAGACCACCCAGATGCTCCTCAAGAACGTTTTTGCCTATCATGGAATACCAAAGATATTGTCTTGGACCAAGGAGCCCAGTTCAAATCCAAGTTTTGGTCTAGCCTGATGAAAGGGTTGGGAGTCAAGACCAACCTCTCCACCTCATTTCACCCCCAGACTGACGGACAGACAGGAAAGATTTAATCAGGTATTGGAGGCTTATTTACAAAACTACGTCAATGCCAAACAGAATAACTGGTCTGAGTTCCTACCAGTAGCTCAATTAGCCTATAACACCAGTCATCACATATCCATTGGGATGTCCCCTTTTAAGGCTAACTATGGATATGACCCCAAAAAAATTCCTTCTCAAGTGGAGACAACCCCAGTTCCACAGGTCAACAAACATCTAAATGACCTCTCCACAATTCAAGCCAAACTTAAGGAAACACTAAATAAATCCGTTCAGTCATATAAAAAGTTTGCTGACAGACACCACAGATAACCTGACATATACTTTCCCAGATCCCTGATGTTCCTAGACGCTCACAATCTACACATCAAATGGCCATGTCAAAAATTGGGACCCAAGAAGATAGGGCCCTTGGAAGTAATACAAAAGATCTCCCCTCTTATCTATCAAATCTGTCTTACAGAAGGATCCACAGCTCATGATGTCTTTCATGTCAGTTTTCTCAGTTGCTACCATGGATCACCTAGGATCTCACCCAGGCCAAATGGAACCCCCACCTCTGGTAATGAACCACCTACTCAAATGGGAGGTAGAAGAGATCATTGACAGCAAGGTGATTTGAAGCAAACCCCATTACTTGATCAAATGGGTAGATTATGGTATGGAATCCAACAGCTGGGAACCCATTGACAACTTAACTAACTGCCAGGACCTATTGGATCACTACCATCAAGCAAAAGGGGGGACACAGTCTTAGGGGAGGCTAGTGTAAAGGATTATATCCCTTACCCAGAATCAATACCAAGCCCTGAAACAATGGATATCATCAATAAGACAGAAAGAGCATTATTAAATGCAGAAAAAAATTAAAGGTTTTAATTAGTTTATTAATCAAATTGGTTTAAAAACGCGTTCAAAAAAATTAATAAATGCACTAATCAAAACAAAACCAAAAACATACCCCAGAGCAAGAGCAAGAGCAAGTGTAGAAGCCCAAAAAACAAGATTAATATAAATTCTACATCAATTTCAAAAACCCTGGCAATCAATGATGAAAACAACAACAGCACTGAAAGTGCATTTAAATTTAGCTCTGAAAAGATCAAACCACCTAATCAGACACAAAAGAAAGACTCCAACCTGCACCCAAAATATTCAGGAGAACCCACAAGCCAATCAGTCAAGCCAAACCAACCAAGCTTGAGAAGTGTTACTCATCTGACTCCCAATAGCCAACAGAATCACAGTGTAGAAGAACACTGCACTACAATAATCCAAAATACTTCTTCTTCCTGCATTGCAGACTGAAGCCTTCTGCAGGCCTGCAAGGCAATACTTTCTACCCAACACTTGCAAGATTGCCTTTTAAACTCTATGATTCATTCCCCAATTGACTCAGTACTTAAACTGAATATTTTCCCTTGGGCTAATTGCTCCAACAATTTTTCTTATTCCTATCAAACCAATAAATCTAAATTTTCAACCTCTAAAAGCTTGATTAGTAGATTCAAAGGTTCCCCTTCCAACAGCATGAAGCTCATATTCCTTGTATGTACTTTTTGTGTGTTAATCAGTAATGGACTACCAATGTGAATTTTGAAATCCCCAAACCAACCCCCACCAATAAATCAGAAGACTCAATTTGATATTGTTTTGGACCACGTTGTTGCCATGCTCCATACATAGACACAGCCCAATTCCCACCTATCATCCACCCCAAGACCCCCTGGTTGGTCTTGGGGTACACCAGTGTTTATTACCCTCTAAACCACATTACTCCTTTCTTGGGGAGATTCTGCTTATTTGGTCACCTATTGCACATGTTAATGATGGGGATTCCAGTATTGTCCACTCTAGTCAAATTCAACTTGGGAGCTCTCCTTCATTAAATTGGAGAGAGGCTTCCCAATGAATGGATCCCTGACAGATTGCTTGGAGAACTATTTCATGTGGGAATGGTCTCTGTCCCCATTGGTTTCCTGGTTACAAGTTTGAACCCCTCTGCGGCCATACACATGCTTGGTGGTATGTTTCCAAGCTGATGGGTTCCTGACAATGGTGCAGGATTAGCTGTAGGACTAGAAAATCATGATGCAGGATTAGATGATCATGATGCAGAATTATCCAAAGGATCAGAAGTTCAGGAGGCAGGAGTAGCTGAAGGACTGGTTTAAGATGCTTGATGACTGGAAAGGGTTGTTTGCTAGACTGAAAAGGGCTGTTGATAGATGAGGAAGAAACAGAAGATGTTGGTTCCAGACTAGATGAGGAACTGGAAGATGACTTATAAGGAATAGCTGGAATAGATACATGAGCTAGAATAATGGTTATGGTTTCTTAAGAAAAGAAATAATAGGAAAGAAGCAGCTAAATAATGATTTAATGATGCCAAAAATATGATATAAAAAGTATATTAATTATCATATAATTAAAAGAAGAATAAAAGAAGATATATTTTACAGAGATTGAAGTGTAATTTTTTAAATAGTTGTTTGAATAGAAAGAAGCAGGGAAAGGCCAGAAACAGGACAGAGAAACTGTGAAAAACAAGTATTGGAGTTTTGCCAAAGTGATTAAGAGAGGCAAAAGGCAAGCAACAGGCAAGCAAAGTTGTAAAATTCTGAAGAAAAAGCAGGGAAACTTGGAGAAACGTTGAAGAATTGAGGGGTCAAAAATCCCCTATGTAAAACATAGGCAAAGCGCTCAAGTTTTGCTGTAGAAACATGACAGTAATTGCGGCAAAACCATTTGAACTGCAGAGCGGTTGTTTATCCAGAGCAAGACAATTCTGGGTTTGAAACATAGTCAAGAGCAAGTCATTTGGGTAAACGTTTGCCAAACCCATTGTATTGAGGCATTTGATTGGCTGCAAGTTGAAGCCTATTTGACCAGTGTTTTGAGGGCTTTTGTCATTAATGACATTTCAATACTTGTATTGAAAACCCAAGAGTTGAACCCCAGTCCTCTGAAGACAGATCAAGCCCCCAGGGTGGCCCAGGAACCGCCAACCTGTTAAGCCATGGGCTCAAAATTTTAAATTATCCAGCAACCCTTTGGCTTAATAATGAGGATTCCCTGAATGGTATTCATATTGCTGCCAAACCGGTGCCACTAAAGGCCCATAACTATGCAGGAGACATGGTTTGTCTAAAGGAAGTTGGGAAAAGACCTACTACTAGCCCTACCAACAAGTACCAGCTGTTGTCAGTCTTCAGTCCAGAAAGAGCATTGCAATTGGCCAGATCAGGTGACATGGTGAATAACTGTCAGTAAACCTTTTCCTGACTCACTGTTATTTATGGATACCCTGTTAATGGAGGTCAACATCAAGAAACAACAAATAACATTGTTAATACTCTTGAGTCTTTCAGGGCTTTCCAGAGCAAGAATTGAACCCAGGACTCTAATCAAGAAGATAACATTGGTACAAAACTAGCCAATTCATTTAAATTACCTATTTATTATACGCTTATTCAATTGGATTTGAATTTGAAAACCATTTTGAAAACAAAAATGTTAATAATAAGAAAGTAAACAGCACTTAACGCTCTGCTTCTGATTGGCTGCATCAAGCCAGCCTGACAATCAGTGACCCGCTCTCTATTCTTTTGGATAAGACTCTGTACATTAAGATATTCAATCTTCTGGCTTTACACTGCTTAATTAGCTTTAACCTTGTGGAATCTTTGGGGCTCCTATTCTTACACCAAATATGTTTATCAATTATTAAGCAACAATTTATCCTCCACTTGAAACAGGTATGCTCTAAATGATATACTCATGTAAATTCCCTTCTTTTCCCAAACTCCACTCAAATATTTCAGCCTTGATTTTAAGGCTATTTAAGTGCCCAATTCTTATTCATTCCAATTTTTCCAAAAATAAAGAATATTTCTTATCCTATCTTGCCACACCTTTTTCTTAGTAACATCAGTTGAAACCATGAAGGGAATTTATTTCCTGCTATGGTCTCTAGTCTCCCTTTTACAACAGTAAAAGGTCTTGAGAATCCCACTCCCACTATCAACTGGTAAAACTACTCTCCCAATGATGCCCACCAGAAGGAGTCCTTGGCCAATGGGTGGTTCAAATATCCCTCTGGTCATTGGGGAAGAAAGTTCCATTACGGCCACCATTCTACTCCTCCACCTGTTGAAGCCTTGTTGGTACAGCCTCACACTTCCTTCTATCTTTTGACATACATGGTAGGATATTACCTTTTGGGTTGTTTCAGCTCCCTGATGGGAAGGTTTGCATACTTGGGTCACCTAGGCCATCTTGCCATGGTCATTGTGCCTATCAGATCTGCAATTGCAGGGCTTAATTTAGGGGCCTTTGCTCACCAAGTTGGGGGCTTGTTCCCCTTAAAGTGGGTCCCTGACAACAACAGCGGCAAAACAAAGCATTACCACTTCTGTTCTCCAGAGCCAACCTAACCAGGACCTGCCAAACTGGTGCCACTGAGGGCCCAGACCTATGCAGAAGTTATGGCTTGGACAGGACCCACTACTAGCCCTGCCAATAATCATAAACTGTCACCAGTCTCCAGTCCAGAAAGGGTAATGCAATTAGCCAGCTCAGGTGACATGGTGAACAACAGCGACAGAATTAAGCATTGCCACTTCTGTTTGCCAGAGCAAATCCAACCAGTACCTGCTGTCCTCACAACACTAAGCCAAGATCCATGCCCTGCCAGAAAATTGCCCATGTACCTGAATCCCACAAAAAGCAAAGAAGAGAAATCACATGGTATAAGAACCCTAGTGGTGTGGTAATGACCACATTGTCATTTTTGATAATAAATTTTATGAATCTTTGGTTTGAATGAATTCTACCTATCTAGTCTAGTGATCTTTTATCTCAACTACGGCCAAGTAGATATCCAGGCAACTGCCCCCTCCAAAGATCAATCTGCCAACCTGCCTCAGGCACTATACTGTCCCTCTAGGCCCCCTTTAGACCTGTGCACTTTACTGAATATCTTCCCAACCCTCCCTACTCAGAGTAAAGCTTGAAAACCATCCTCATGGCCAATCCCTTGGCAAGAACCAGAGAGACCAAATATATAGGCCAAAAAGGAACGTGGTACAAGGTGCTACCCCTATTGTCCAAAGACAATTACAATTATCTGCCAACATATTTTATTCCCATGACTCTGCCCTTAACCCCAAGACTATACTGTCTAATGGAACCCTCCTCTGCTGCTGAAACCACGTCCACTCAAATGTTTTAGTACTATACACTACTTTTATAGGATTAGTGGATTCCATAGTCCCTAACTCTGGACCCTGGTCCTTACTTGGATAATATGTATCTTACATTATCAAGTTAGCACCCTTTCTATAGTGGGCTTTACCTGCTGACTTGGTTGCACTTCATCCTAAGCTGCGTAATGCCTGCACCTATGCCTGGCTTCTTGAAATTATGACAATCTTTTACAACATGGTAACCTGGACCCCAATATGTTGTTTACACTTGGGGTAACTTATATGCTTTTTTTGTGATAATCACTTATTACACCCATAATGCAATTACCTCCCTGATACTCTCATGGATGAAGAACCAACCCACCAAAGAGATGAAAGTTCCTGCACCTGGTGCAGAACCACAGAAACCAGCCACATCACAAGTTAAAAATTCAATAGTGAACCAGACCACAACCAAGGTGGACATGTCCCAGATGGGCAAACTCATCTTAGAAGAAGCTTGCCAAGCCATGCCAGTCCTCTGCCTTCACTTCCAAGCCAACTCCAACGCCTACCTCAGTGACACTGAGAAGGTTTTGGGGGTGGCTGCCATGCTTTCAGGAGATACAATGGATTGGTTTGGAAAAGCCACCACTGAAGTTGTTGAATTCTGCCTTGACTACTCAAGATTTGAGGCCAAACTCCTAAGCACTGGCAAAAACCAAGACACCAGATACTATACGCTGAACTCTCTGTTAGAGATCCAACAAGGGAATCACCCCATAGAAACCTATATTGATGAGTACCTTAAACTGAAGACTTGTACCCAACTGGAGGATAAATTAGCCGCCATTATCTTCAGAAAAAGGAGTTTTTCTTAGCCAGGAAAGACCTGTTGAAACACTACCTGCCCACACTGAGCCTGGAGGAACTACTAACCCTATGCAAAGACCTGAGCCTGAATCAAGAAGGGTAGAACTTGTACCTTGCCTGAGCTGGCAAAGACACAACACCCAACTGTTGTGTTTGGCTCCTGGGGACAACATCCAGGAGGACACAGCAGGAAATCTTTATAAAAAAAATTTGAGGTTTTAAGCTAGCCTTGGGTTTGTCTTCAGGGTAAAATTAAGGGCACATACCTTAATTTCCTGGAATAAAAAATGAGGAATTCCTTTTGGCAAAAAGGAAAGAAAAAAGCCTGAAGATTATCAAAGCCAACAAAAATGTGGATAAACTTGTCTTTATTAGGAGAAATGATTCTACTTAAATAGTAAACAAGGGTCAAAGATCACTCATTAAGTAGACAGAGTGGCAGAGGGGGTCAAGTTGGGGTGAGATCATACCAGGATCAATCACAGACAGGTACAATAATCCGGAATGGGTGGAGATTGGATCAGACCCATTTACAGAAGGCAAGGAATTTCCAAAGTTGAAAGCAAAACTGACCAAATCTTTGCACATATCACTATTCAAAGGCCATATCAAAATAGCATTAATGGCACAATTTACAACATTTCCCTCCTCAAGATTAAATACAGGGAGGAGATATTTACAGAGGAATTGGAAATGAGCTTGGACAAAAAGGCTGCCAGATGACAGCAGCTTCACAGTATACTCAATGCCCTTCTTGAAGGTGACTTCACAAGGTCCAACCAGAGAGAGTCAAGTTTATGAGCTTGGCCTCCAGTACAATTCTGATAATAGAGGACTAGATAACCTACTTGGTACTCAGAGAGGGGGCTCTGGAAGCATTGGAAGGCAAGATCTCTAAAGCCTTAACTTTATAGGCAGTTGAATATGCCATATCCTGAATGTCAACAATACAGTTAGTCAAGTCTTTGACATGAGCTTCAGGATTGGCAGACGCATCAACTTTGATCAAAGGGGGTCCTAAGATTAAGGGAGTTGTGGCTTCACGCCTGTACATCATGGCAAAGGGAAACTGACCAGTAACTTAGTGTCTACTGAGTTTATACACAAAGAGGGCAGCAGGGAGAAATATATCCCAGTTGGAAGCATCAGAGAGGGTAAGTTTCCTCATTATGGACACAAGGGAGGAATTTGCCCATTTGACAGTCCTGTTATATGAAGGGTTATACAGTGCAGAGAAGGATTGGTGTGTGCCCATAGCTCTACAATGAACATTATGAGACAAGCATTGGAGTTGCTGCCATTGTCTAAAAGCAGGACTTGAGGGCAGCCATGATGGTAGAAGATATCTTGCAACAAGAAATTAGCAGTGATCCTGGAAGTTAAATCTTTTGTAGCTCTGGCTTCAACCCATTTACTAAAATGGTCTACAGCTATCAAGATGAATCAACACCTGGACCTAGAACAAGGGAGAGGCCCAACAGCATCAATGCTCACAGTGTGGAAGGCATGCTTAAGGGGATAAGCTTGAATTGATGTTGGGAAGATCAGGGTTGTTGGAGCTGAAAAGAATGACAGGAGGCAAGGACGTCAGGGATTAAGAGGGGTATTTTTTCCCAGTAGAAGTTCTTGCATAACCAGTCATGGGTCTTTGCAATCACCCCCTGTCCAGTGGTAATGTGGGCTTGGAGAATAATATCTATTCTCATGCTGGGGTGCACAACTGCTAGAATTAACTCATTCTGCAAGTTGACTTACTATATGTTGACAATCAGAATTAAAAATACTTTAATGTTGACAGCATTGGAAAGTCAGAATTAAGTTTTTACTCATGCAGACTACTAAATGTTGACACTTTTTTAATAAGCAGAAACCTGTTTCCTGAACATTTTAATTAATGAAATTTAAGCTTCAAGATACTTTTTAGGGTAATATAGCTATTTAAAATTCAAAAATAAAATAAAAAATAATGCAAAGCTATCTAAAAATATAAGAAAAACTCACTTCAAATATAATTTACTATGAAATTAGCTATCTTTACTATAAAATATTTTTTTCCACTTATAAAGATAAAAAAATCCAATATAGAAAAAGGTACTACATAAAAATTTACACTTTATAGGAAAAATACAATAATCAGAAATAGTAATATAAAGTTTTTTCTATATTGAAAACTACAAAAAACATATAATTTACTATTAAAATACCAATATAGGCCATGTATATAGACTATGGCATCAAACTATCAATAAAAATCAATTATTTTATTAAAAAAAGTATCATAAATTATTAATTAGTTATTTAGAGTAACTATTTAGTTAAAAATAATATACTGAACATATAAGAACTATATAAAAAATAGGCAATACTCAATAAATTTAGTTAAATACTAGACTGTGATTACCTGGTTGCCATTGAGAAATGTGGTAATCTTCTTGATGTATTCCCCAATCTCTGAAAGCTTATATTTGATCTTGACAATGTCCTTGATTTTCTCTTGATATTGTTTCTCTTTGGTGGTTATCTTTTCTTGGATGGGCAGTTCTCAATATCTCTAATGGATGCAACAGTCTTGCCCTGTTGGACTTTGAGGTGCTCATAGAAGGTGTTGTATATGGTCTTGATTCCAAAGGAGGACTTGATATGCTTATGTCAGCCCTCCAAAGATGAAGTAGTTTTCATCTCATCTTTAAGAACTGCCTGGTAGCAGTTCCAGTTGGCTTTGGCTCTTTTCTTAGTGACCTTATGTCCAATCCACTGTGGTTCATAATATTCAATGAAAGAATAGAATGCATCCTCATGTTTATTGGCATATGGATCCTGTCATAGGAGGTCAAAGGCTTGTTCATTATGCTCTGGCTTTACAAAGACTAGTGCTACAAACTGCTGAATTAAGAACTTGTAATTCTTGATGTATCTAGATGATGGATCTTGCTGAGCCTAGGTAGACCCTTTAGTTGCCTGTCAATAATGGAAAAAACACCCCTGGACCTCTCCATCTAAGGTATTAACAAAATAGTTATACTGGGCAGTTTCATAGTCCATGATCATAGTTGAGGAGCCAGGTGCTTTATCATGAGCTTCTTTCTCTGCAACAAGGGTGGCTTCATCCTTTTCATCATCATCTGGATTGGCTCTAGTGTTATGGCCAGGGGGACTCTTTTTATTACTGTGTAGGGCTTTGGTGCCCTCCTAAAGGATTTTAAAGGCCCTTGTGTAGATCTCTTATGTTGCCCCTGGAAGCAGAAAGTAGGCAAATGGGAGCACCTTGCCTTTAATCTGGAAATGTACAACCCATAGTTGGTAAAAAAGGCGGGGGCATACTGCAAAGGTACTGTCACATAACCAGGTCTTTGAATCTCTTAACTGCTCCAGGTTTTGTTGTGTAGCTAGAATACAATTCTTGCCTCTGATGTAGGCCCGTCATCATGTAAAATGAATACCTCATAATCATTGAACATCTTCAGCTCCTCTGTCAATACTGACTCTCCTTGGACCATGGCAGATTTCTTATGGGGGAATAGATCACGGCGTTTGTCACATATGTACTTCACTAACTGGTTGCAATCAGAGATGAGCTTCAGGTTCTCATTACTTAGGTGTGTAGTGGCCTGTACTACCAGATCAGAAGCTTTGACTTCTTTGGAGACTGGAACCATTTGGTAGAGTTACCACTTTAGAAACTTTTCAATAAGATTGGTTGGAGCATTGCATGTGTGCTCTCCTTTTTCACCAGTGACTTTATTCCATCATTCTGTGTTGATCCTGGAAGTGCAGCTTATATCTTTACACACATAGTGATTGCTTCTTCCTGCTCTCTTCTGATTGTTGAAATTGAAAATATAGCTATTACAGAATAAACTTGCACTTCCTTTGACAGACATTAGAGGAGAAAACTGAAGGAACTTCTTTGGGAGCTTAAACTCTCCTTTGACGTTACATATATTGTGAACCTTTAGGGGATCCCATGGGCCAATTTGTGCTTGATAATATTCAGACAAATAATCATCAGGATCTTCTTTATTGATAATTGATGATGAGGATGGAGGTGCAGATTTCTTGGGTGGTAGAGGGGAATTATCTGGAGTTGTATCTTGCGCTTCTTGGACTGAGATGGGCTTGATTAATTTGAGCTTGATTCCTTTGAGCTTGATTCATCTGGGCTTGGCTGGTGTTCTGGACTCTTGGGTATCTTTTTTCTTTCTTTCTTGTTTAGTGGAGCCTCATCTGCTTCTGATTGATACCAGCTTGAAGAAGAGGAGGGGTCAGGGGAGGGCTCTTTGCTTTCAGGGTCTGAGGTCTTCTTCTTTGTATTCTGTTTCTTTGAGGGCTCTTTGGCTGGTTTTTTGTTGATGTAGGGACTTTGGGCCTTTCCAGAGCTCTGGGCACTTTCTTAGTTGACTTGGGGTTCTTTTGTGGTTTCTTGAAATATTTTTCCTACAATAATTATAGTAGAGTTCATAAAGTAAGAATAAGCATGTAAAACATGAAATAAATTAAATAACAACTTGATTTAAATTTTATTATTAAGTAAATAGTTTATAGAAGTATGGAAAGATATTTTAAAGCTAGTTTATTAGTAAAGAATAGAAAAAACCATGTTTAAATAAAAATTTGACATTATGGTAGTCACAATAGTCAAAAATATTTAATATAGTTTGTCAGCATAAAAACCGCTTTAATTTTGACTGTCAGCATACTGGCAGTCAGCATTAAACTAGAAAAACACTACTGTAAATTTATAACCTACATGTGAAAATGCGGGATTGTCAAATTCTTAGTCCAAATTTTGAATCACTTTTGCAGGATAGCCTTTTTTAATTAAATTTAATTCCTTGTGTTTTTATTTGTATTTTTAAAAATGCAGAAACTCATAGACACTTTACAAAGCTCAAGTTGAACTGCATATTTCCAATGAACAGAATGAATTAACTGGAATCAGATTTGAGTGTTCAAATCTGATTCCAGTTAATTCATTCTGTTCATTGGAAATATGCAGTTCAACTTGAGCTTTGTAAAGTGTCTATGAGTTTCTGCATTTTTAAAAATACAAATAAAAACACAAGGAATTAAATTTAATTAAAAAAGGCTATCCTGCAAAAGTGATTCAAAATTTGGACTAAGAATTTGACAATCCCGCATTTTCAGTGTTGTTAAGTTTTACATGATGTCTATGATGTTTTAAATTCAGAAAATCTCAAATTGTACATTAGAATCCTGCATTTCTGATTCATGTATCCCGCATTTGTTTGCTGAGTTTTGTCTTTTGTTGGTTGAGTTATCTGCTCAATGGATTTGAAAATTTCCAATTTAAATAAATCAAAAAAGTCAACAAAATGGTTGATTTTATTAATTATTTTATTTTTCACTCAGCTGAGTTGCCCGCAAAAGTGATTCGAAATTTGGACCAAGGATTTGACAATCCTGCATTTTTACGTTTAGGTTCTGAATTTACAGTATGTAAATCATTTTTAAAGCTTGGTTAATATTTTCTAGAGTTGGTTTTTAAGACTAAAATTGATTATTTTTAAATTTAAATATTTAAAGGTTTGCATATGTAGCTCATAAAAACTAAATAATAGGGATTGTAGAGGGAAGTCTAAAGTACAGCCCTGGGTACTTGGCCCAAATTATCATACTATTGTATGTGTGCTTTTTGTTAATTGGCAGTGTTTTACTAATAAACAAGTGAAGGTGTCAACATTCAGGCAGTAAGTGTTCTTTTATAGTAACTCTCCTATTAAATCTTTCTTAAATTATGTCACTTTGTTTGTTTAGCCAAATCTCTTTATTGCAATTTAGGTGATGTGTCAATTTGACACAAAGTCAACATTATAAATACATATATAAAATCTAGTTTTAACATATGTGTTTTGGCTTAAGTGGACTTATGGAAATAAGCTATAGTTTATTCAGTGAGTTTAAAATAACAGTAAAAAACTTAATAGTACAAAGAACAAGATGAAAGTTGACATATTTCTTTATTCAATGCTTACCTTAATATATAGTTAATAAAAATAGTATTATAAAATATAAAAAGAAGTTATTTTTAGAATATTGTGTATTTTATTAAGAAATTTATGGATTCTTATTTGGGGTTGACATCCAGATATTACCTACTGAAGTCAACCTTAATGTAAAAGTACAAATAAACTTAACTTATCATAGTAACTTATATTAGTTTTTTGGCTTAAAAATAAGCCTTTGTTTAAATGGTGATGACATTATGCCTGTTCCATTTTGATTTTGAAATTCCAACTTAATAATTCACTATGAAAAATTAGCTTAGTTTTGGAAATGCCCAATTCCAGCAGATAAATACTAAAATAATGTTGACTTACAGAATGTCAATGTAAAGTCACTCCCCCCTTTAGCCTTGGACAGGACAATCTTCCCGCGCTGCTCAAAGAAATCTGTTCAGAAGCCGGCCAAGCTCCTTAATTCCCTTGAGGATTTAGCCCATACAATTGATGAGAGATTTGTATTGGCATACCCTTCCCAGGTGGTAAATACCAATGTGATGAACTTGGTTCCCACTTGGGGGGGGGGGGAATCTCTGATTAATTTGGACTACCTTTTGGCTTGGGCCCATCCACACTTGAAATTAATTAAGTTGAATCATTCAGGTCGCGCTACTGCCAATTCTTTAAATGTCAATTCATCTGGATTGAATGGTGAGCTGCCCCATTCATCTGACCCCAGTCAATCAGATTTGAAGTCAGAAATTGTTGTAAAACCCTCCAGCTTGCTGGATCTGCCTGGCAGAATTTCTCTTGCAGCCAATCAAACCTTCACCCCTGGGTCAGGTGACCCTGAAATTTGAATTCCACCCTTAAAGCAAGACAGGGGACTTTTGGTCCCCTGCTTGCTCATTCTTACAAGTTAAAGTTTTCTCTTTTCATTTAAAATTTTAGTGGGTTTTTGGCCTTTTATTTTGGCCTCTTTGATCTTCTAAGGTGTTAGTGAAGATTTTGTTGTCTCTTACCTTTGTCATTTGCTCCCTGGCCTTCCTGTGGCCTTCTGAAGTCTCTGTTGACGTTGTATATGTTGACGCTATAGATAATATCTTTTGCTTTGGAAATAACAACTTGACTTTTAGAATTATTAGTAAACTCTATATGTTTACCTATTATAAGTTAGATTTTTGTGTTCCTTTTGCTTTTGCTTTGATTCCTTGCTTTCCTATACACTTTTAAAAAGTTTTCCCTGTTTTTGGATCCCTTTTCTGCGGTTGTTGTCCCCCAGACTCCCTGCAGACTTTAGATACTTCCTGTTTGTCTTTGTGTCTTCTGATTCAGAGACAGAGCCTAATTACTTCAAAAGTATCTGCATTTTGTTTATTGGTCCCATTTTTAGGTCCTAAAAATGTTAGTACCTCTGATCAAATTTGTGGCCTTTACCTTGGCTCCTGTGTTTTTGATGATTTGGTTGACTTCACCAGATCTTTGGACCCAAATCACTCATTCCTTCCACTACATTGGCACCAACACTAGCCAGTTCATGCATATCCTTGAGGATATCCCCAGACAGGCCCAGAAGATCCTCGCCACCAGCAAGAATTTTATAAGAAGCCTCACTTGCAACAATCTTGAGTTTCCTACCCACAAACCTGCCCTCTCTGCACCCCCTGATCTGACTCCCCCAGCACCCCTTTTCTTTGATTCCCCAGTTGTGTTGGCTCCAGAAGAGAGCAAGGTTGTTCAAGAGTCTGCCCCCAAGCGCGCCTCCTGGTTGCTTGGTGGGATGATTCTGATGGGTCTGGACTCATACTTTCCCCAACTATCTGCTGCATCCTCCCTGTGGACGCCACTTCAAGCGGCCATCCCAGTCTTGCACTGGGTGGTGTCCTGGTGGATCCTCACCCCAGTATGGGAGCCAAACTTAGTTGGTTTAGCCCCCCTCTCTCACAGTCAACAAATTGTTGACATTCATTAATTTGACTTATGGAGTGAGTTAATTATGGTGGTTGCCCTTTATTATAGTCCAAACACCAAATAACATAATTTCAGTCTAGATTTTGAACCCAATCTTAATTTAATTAAGATTTATATGTTTTTTAAATAGTGATTTACCTCAATAATGCTGACTGTCTACAAGTCAACTATCAGAATTAAAAAAATATTTTAGGCCAACTGTCTAAAATCAAAATTTCAATACATTTCAACACTTAAAATGTCAACATAAAACATTTAAAAGAAGCTTTGTCCAACTTTTTCTTAATAAAAATCCTCAATACTGCATATCTTAATAACATTGAAGGTTCTTTGCATAGTCTATACTGTAGATTCAGAACCTAAAGGTAAAAATGCGGGATTGTCAAATTGTTTTTGCATGAACTCACCAACTTACTAGAATACTTTTCATCCTTTTATATAAAAAAGTAAGTTTTTCTGGGATGAAAATTACTCCATTAAGTTGGTGAGCTCACAAAAAAACAATTTGACAATCCCACATTTTTACCTTTAGGTTCTGAATTTAAAGTATAATAATTCTCCACAACTTGCTATATTTTCAGCTTTAACTTTAATTTTTCTATACTTTACTCACATTTATTTCTCTAACCCCTTTTTCTTTATAGGAATAAATCAAAGAAACCCCAGCCTAATAAGAAAAAGCCAAAAAAACCTGCCAAGGACACTGTTAAGACTAAGGCTTCTTCTTCTGCAAAAAAAGTGCTTAAGAAACAGCTTAAAAAAGATGAACAGAAAAAGAAAACCCCCACACTTTCAGCTTCTGAGAAGGACTCTGATGATGGTTTCACCTCCCATAGCTGGTATGAGTCTGAGGAAGATAAAGATCTCATCAACAAGAAGAAAAGAAAGGAAATATTCAAGTCCTCCCCTGAGACCTCTCCTGAACTCTCCCCTGAACTCTCTCCTGGTGAACATGAAGATGATGTGCAACATGAGTACTTTCCTGGCTTTCAACACGCCCCTCCTGAGCCATAGGATGTACTAAAAGCCCAAAATTTTTGCAATGTTAAGGGCTCCTTTGGGATCCCAAAGAGATTCCCAAAATTCTTTCTATTGCTGTCAGTCAAAGATGGCTCAAGCATGGTCAGTGATGACTATGTGTTTAACTGTAATAATCAAAAGCAAGGAAGCAAGAGCAAACATTACACATGTGAAGACAGAAGCTGTCTAGCATACCCAAACACCCAAGGTTAGGAAAAAGCTAATTTGGAAAAGGGGTAACATACCTGCATGCCTCCCACCACTTTGATTGAGAAGCTGCTCAAATGGTTCCTATTCCAAATGGTCCCAGTATCAAAAGACATTAAAGCAACCCACCTGGCAGTAAAGGACACCAAGAACTTGAGCAAAGAGAATATTAAATTTGCTCCTGACCATGAACAACTTGTTAAGTATATCTGTGATAGACGCCAAGAGCTAAACCCAATTGAAAAAAGTGCAACCCAGCTAAAAGACCTGGTCCTTACTTCTGAGTTTCAGATGACCTAATACAATGGACAGTTCCTTCTTCACAATGATGAAACTGGTGCAAAGAAAGGATCATATGTTATACCACCTATAAGAATATAGAGCAACTGTGTGCCAAAAAGACTTGGCTCTGTGATGGAACATTTGCAACATGTCCTAAGTTATTCTATCAGCTGTGGGTAGTACATGCTCATATTGAGGATAAAGTCCTCCCCTTTGCATATTTTCTTTTTCCTGGAGCCTCAGAGGAAATTTTCCTAAGAGAATTCAAGATTCTACAGGAGGGCCTTAAAGCTATTCCCACTGAGACTGGAAAGAATCCTGGTCTGTCAACAAGGGCCAATACTGATGATGCTGATAAAGATGAAGTCACCCTAGCTGCTGAAGAAAAGGAATATAATAGAGCCCTTGGCCCAAAAATAATTATCATGGATTATGAGATAGCCCAATACAATGTCTTTGTAAAAACCTTCAATGGCAAGGTACAAGGGTGTTTCTTTCATTATCAACAAGCTATTAATAGACGTCTTAAGGGCAAGACCCTCCTCAGATCTCTCACACAACATGATACAACTGGTAAATGTAAGTTTCTGATCCACAAGTTTGTTACTCTTGCATTTATTAAGCCTTAGCATGTTGGCCAAGGATTTGAGCTTCTCTGTAAGGACCCTTATGCCTTGAGCCATGAAGCTGAGTTCCAACCTTTCTTTGACTACTATGAGTCACAGTGGGTGAGGCGCAAGGTGGTCAGCCGCAGGGGAAAGCCAACAGCAAAGGCAAGCTGGAATTACTATCAAGCTGTTCTCAAGGATGAAATGAAGATAACATCTAGCCTAGAAAACTGGCATAAACATCTTAAGTACTCCTTTGGTGTGAATCCCAGATACAGCGCCTTTTTAGCACCTTGAGGCTGAACAGGGGAAGACTGTATCCTCCCTTCAGGATATGGAAGTAATAGCTCCAATGAGGAAAAGAAAGTGCAAGGCTAGCATTTATAAAGAGCAGATCAAGTCAGCTGTCAAGAATAAATACAAGCTATCTGAGCTTAGGGAGCAGATAAGAAAGATTGCCACTATACTCTCTTGCAACAAACCTCCAAGTTAGTTTATAATAAACATGTTTGACTCTTTATGATATCTTATTATATAATTTTATTCTAAAAAACAATAATATTATTTAACAAGATAATTTAATTTAAATTGTCACAGCAGTGTCATTTCTGCCTGGAATAGAACATCTAAAGAAAAAGAATGGGAACAGAAAAGCAACAAAACCCTTGAAAGTATTAGATGATTTAAATCTAGTCATTGACAAAAAATGGGTCAAAGCTGCCCCTGAGAATGGTGAAGGAATTAACCTGCATCTCCCTAAATTTTGTCCAAACAATTACATGTTGAAGATTACAAGATATCACTACCCAGTGGTGCTTAGGAGTCAACTGGCTGGTTGCCCAAAATTATCAAATTATGACACCATTAAAGCTTTGGCAGAAGTCTTCAACCAAGAGGTGAAAATATTTCCAGCTAGCTAATCAGATCCAAGTTTGCCTCCCCCAGTTGAGTTATAGTCCCCCCATTTCCCCTCAGAAAACTTTTTTTCAGATAGGTTTACCTAATCTCAATAAAAACATTCCCAAATATATGAAAGCTACCCTGGGGTCAAAAATACCCCTTCTCAGGCCATGGTTCCTGCTGTCTTGGTATGGTTGAAAAAAGTCTCTACACAAGACCAGCAGGTTTTGTACCCCTTATCTTGAAATCATTCTTTTTAGTGGTCCATTTGAATCTCCTGTTTTCTGTGTTTTTAATCAGCTTCATTTCACGTTTTGTTCCTTTCCTTTACCTTGTAGGATTGTAGGTTTAAAGCTTCAGTGCATATCTTTGTTATTGGTTCTGATTTTAGTCTGGGAAAATTATCCACACAACTTTTATTTGATCTTGGACCTTATTTACATAACTCTAACAAAAATGGTAGAAAGAATTCATAGTTATTATAAAAGATTTTTATGCCAGAGCCTGTATTATCTAGCTCAAATAGTTGTTTTAATACTAAATTATATCTAATTTTGTGTTGCTGTCAGGGATCCAGTCATGAGCAGCCAGCCTGTTGTTTCCAGGGGTGAACCAAGCCAGGTTTTTTGCGGGCAATGTCCACCACAAGAGGGGATCTAACTTAAAAAGGTAGGAGGCAGACTTTCCCACCCAGGACCACGGGCTGGCGGCTGGGATTATAGTGTCAATCACCCCAGTGAGGGTGATGTACATAATCCCAAACAGCTTGCCAGAATGGTTGGTTGGGAGGTTGGGTGAAGAAGCAGGCATAGATTTTGGGGTCATGGGAAGTTCTGTGGGAAGGTTGTAACCAGAAAGATAGTTGAATTTCCCTCTGAACAACTTGGGGGTTGAAAATATCCACGGGCCTTGTTGATTGTATCTAACTGCAGATTTTATGCAGGCCAAAGGGTCAAGTTTGAGTATCTTTTCTGGGGTGTAGTCTTTGTATTCAGATTTCAGAGGGTAGTTGGTAAAATGGACGGGTCCAAAGGGTACATCAGGAGGACAGAAAACTGCAGGCAGTGGGGCAGGGGGGCTAGGAGATCTCAAACTGAATTGGTAGATAGCAAATACAAAATAAGGCAATAGCTGTGTGAGCCAAAATAACATAACCTTTATTCAAAAATGGCAATAAGGTTTAAGTGTAGAATCTATAGGCATATATAGCATCCTGCCTCCAAACTTAGTATTTCCCATAAGGACTTCATCAAAATATGGGGGAAATGTGGGCGGGTGACTGGGAGGCCCGGGTGTAGGAGCAGCAAAATGGCACCTCAGCTGGATGTTCTCTCATTGGTCAAAAAGTCCAAATTGATCACTTGATTTCCTTGATTTTTGGCTGTGGTCACAAGGTCGGGCCCAAAGCCCGGGTTTCTCCTTGGTAGTTGAGTTTGATTGGTTACTCAAGAGTACTTCAAGCTCATGAAGTTCACAGGGCCACTTTCTCTGCCTCCATTAGGCAATTCAAGAAACTCCTCCTCAGGAATCATCATAATTGAACCTGTACTAGTCAGAAATATTCCTGACAACACCTTATGTCAAGATAATCTTTTGAGAGCAATCAGTCTCAAAGAGCAAAATAAAAATTGCAGCAGTTCCCCCTGATTGTCAGGAATATTACTGACACTTACAGTTGTGTAATCAATAAACTGTCACCTGCTGCCAACGTGAAGGCACCTGCCGCCATCAAGCAGACATCCGCCATCACCAAGTAGACATCCGCCACCAACATGCAGACATCTGCCGCCATAAAGCAGATACACACTGCCACCATGCGGAAGCCCGTCACAACCAAGCAGTTGCCTGCTGTCAGCATGCAGGCACCCGCCACCACCAAGAAGACGTCCACCTCCACTGCGCAGGCTCCCACCGTCCACACGCAGAATCCTGTCACAACCAAGCTGTTGCCTGCTGTCAACTTGCAGGCACCTGCCGCCACCAAGCAGACGTCCACTGCCACCGTGCAGGCCCCTGCCGCCACCAAGCAGATGTCCACTGCCACTGCGTGAGCCCCTGCCACCATCACACAGAAGCCTGTCACAACCAAGCTGTCATCTGCCGTCAACGTGCAGGCACCCTCTGCCACTGTGCAGGCCCCTGCTGCCTCCACGCAGAAGCCTGCCACCACAAAAGCTGTTGCCCGCTGCCAACACGCAGGCGCTTGCCACCATTAAGCAGATGCCCACTGCCACTACACAGGCGCCCACCACTCTTGCCAGCCACACCTGCAAGCCATCCTCAAACCAGGCACCCATGGGCCAGCCTGCCACCTGCCAGCCTTTGCCCTCCCATGCCAGCAGGCCAGTCCCCATCCACTCCTTTTGGAAATAGCCAAATTAGGAAACCAGGAAAGGTAATTTCCCCAAAGCCAAACTTGGGAGAAACTGCTGCCCAATTTGGGAGCCTACCAAATGGGGAATGGACTGACAGGCTATCCAACAATGGAAATCATGCACCAAATTTAGTAAATGAATCTGGATGCATGAAGAAGACCAAACTTGCACTAGGCCAATGCAAACTTGGATCCAGCCAAACCTTCTCAATTGCCAGTCACCCAAGCCAATCCAGAAAAGGGAATATCAGATGCAACTCAGACTCTTGGCTTCCCAATGCTATGCCTTCCAATAATCATGCCTTGCAGGTCCACTAGTATAAATAAAGACAAACCCCTCACTGATAGTTTGTGCTATCATTGAGTGAATATCCTCCTCAATATTATCACATTAATCAATCCTTTACCCAGGATAAGCAAGTAACCTTACTAAACTCATCACCCCTCCCCAAGTCAAAAGATAAACTACATCATCTTCACAGCTGTCTTGACAGCTTACCTTGGGATAGGGGGCCACCAGCCAACCAATGCTCAGTTTGGTCCTGAACCACAGGGACCAAAAGGGATATCATACCATGAGCCAAATTGCCTCAACTCAATGGATTTGAACCTGTGGACACCTCTGGCGTCATCTCAACCAACTTCCAACTTGGCTACTTATGTGATCCCTGCAGCTACGCTACTGTACCTTGCTGTCAGCCTTAGATAATGCAACATCCTTGCCAAAGCCTTCTGTCAGGCAGTCAACTTCTATCCAATTATCTATGCCTTGAACGGCTTTGAGCCGCCTAACCTGCCATCTTATGTTACTAAAGTTTTACCCTCAATACTTGGGTATTACATGATTGGGAAAACTGCCACAAAACACCCATTTGAAGAAAAAAATTAAAGAATTAAATTTTGGGAAAAACAGGTTTTATACCCTGGTTGCCAGGCGCCCACCAGCTGCACACTGAGCCTGGCGGCTTGCCTGCGCCCGCCCGCTCCCGCAAGCCAGCCAGCCAGTCCCCCAGCCAGCCAGCAAGCTGGCGGGGACAGAGCACCCCCCATGGCAGGACCTCCCACCCCCACTGAATGGGGAAATTGCTCAATTTGGAATCCAAAAAAGGCAATTTCCCCAAACCCAAAAATGGGGGGAACTGCTGCCCAAATTTGGAACCTACCAAATTTGGAGGGGGTTTACAAGATGCCCAGCATGACAATTAATGCATCAACTACAGAACATAAATATGATTGCATAAAAGTACCTGAAGAAGCTCCAAATTCATGCAATGCCAAGATTAACAATTCATTGCTTGCCAATCCATTCCTATCCCACTCCCAAAAGGGAATTTCAGACAACACTAAATGTTTGGGGTTCCCTGTCCAATGTTTTGCACTATTTATGCCCCACAAGGATGATAGTATATAATAAAGCCAAATCACTTGATGACAGTTTGTGCTATCATTGATGGAAATTCCTCCTCAATAGTATCACATAAATCAACCAGAACTTTACCCTACAAGAAATTTAAAGATACTAAGCTTTCTCTTCCCTTTCCAAGGATCAGAAGATGAACCATTTAATCTTCTCAGCTGTACTCACAGCCTGCCTAGGGATTGGGGCCACCAATACAATCATCAGCATGGGCCGTACAATAAACCTCCCAACAAGTACTCCTACAAGGAGCCGGCGCAGCTAAACTCCTCCAAGCGGTACTCCTGGCCCACGCTGGTATTGCCCCATTTCACCCAATCTGTAGCTATATACACCTGTGTATACTATGTACTCCCGTATTTTGCTGGTAATTTTGGACTTTATAACGTACATGCCAAAGTTGTTTGATTGATGATGACAGTCTATCCAATTGTGACAGCGCTCACAGGCTTCCAAATTGCCAACTTGGTTTCTTATTTTGCTATAATACTTCCCCAATTGTTGGGTCTTTACAGTACTGGTATTCTGACTTTGGAATTTAGCAGGGCCTTCAGCTTGTGGGGGCTCAATCTCAAAAAAACGCGGGCAGGCTCTTGGTCCATGGGGCCAGCAGCCTGCAAGAATTTAGGTTCAGGGTTCAAATCTTGCCCTTGGGCCCAGGTTTTGTTGGGTAACAAATTGTCAATCCTGACAGTTGCTATTATATCAACTATTCTTAAAATAAGTGTTTACCTTTAGTTTCTTTATTCAATACATTTTATTTTTATCAAGCTTTTTTAAAATATAATCTATTAACTTTTTTATATGGTAAATAAAATTATTTTATAGTGAAAAAAGTTAATTTCATAGTAAATTATTTTTGAAGTGGATTTTTAGTATATTTTAGATAGACTTGAATTATTTTTATTTTATTTTTGGATTCTACATGATCATATTACCCTAAAAAGTATTTTGGAGATTAATTTTTATTAATTAAAATGTTCAGCATTTGATTTTTTGCTTGTTAAAAAAATTTCAAATTCCAGTAGGCTACATGATAGGAAACTTTATCTAGATTTTTCTAATGTGTTGACCTGGGTATAAAATTAATTTTGACAATTGACATGCAGGCAGTTTGAATGTCAACTGTTCCCATCATAATTACCAGGAACATGATAGTATTGATCACACAGTGGGATGGTGAAGGGGGTGGCCTGATCCTGGTAATGAGTCAAGTGCCAAAACAAGGTATCCACCGTAAGGGATCATCTTTTGTTCATGTTGTTGAATTTGGATATTCAAGTCAACTTCCTAATTTGGCTTTGAGTGACTGGATAATTGGATTGCAGGTCACAACCCCGCTTACTTGGAACCTTGCTGGCGGATTGAGCCTGCTGTTTAGACACTGATATTATCTCCAGTGGTGAGTAGTGATAAGGAGCGCCTTTTGAGGAAGCTTCAAATATGGAATTAGGAAAGACAAGAAGTATATTTTATTGGATAATACTTTAGACTTATATAGACTTGACTGTGGCAGGGATTTAGTTTGATTGAACCTAGGGATTGGTCATGTGTGGGATGGATTCAAGCCACTGGATACTTGGAAAGTCATGTGATATTGCTTGGTTACCATTCTTGGTATGTCAAACAGTATATTAGAATGGCACCAAATTGGGTAATGACTGGATGTTAAGTAGGTTGGCAGTAGCCAGAATGCTTTTACATCCAGACCCCCAACACCCCCCTTAAGGGGTTATTCTAGTGTATCAGGAGGGGGCTTTGTTTTCACAGCTGCTGCCTGATGCTCCTGGAGCTGTTTACTAGTTGGAACCAGTCTGGTTGGGTGTTTTCCTTTACTGAGGTGGAGACGGGTTCTGTGGTATTTCTTGGCAATTGGGGTTTTGGCACCTTGGAATTTTACTAGATAGGTGTTGTGATCTGGTCTGTACTTGATGATTCTTCCTGGTCCCTGGTGTACTGAGTCTAGTTACTTTCTGTTGCCAGCTAGGACCCAGATGGGGGAGTCAATGGGAAGTGGTTCCTCTGTGGAGGTTACCTTTTGTGTTTTGAGCATCTTTATTTCTGCTTTTTTATTTTTGAGGCAGATGTGTTGTAGATTTGGTACTTGTTCTACTGTGGGGGTTTCCACGGGGGGATCTTTATGTATGGCTGCTTGTTGCAGGTAATTATTTCTGGTTTGTATCTGTAGGTTAGCTCAAACAGTGAATAGCCTGTTCCTTGATTGGTGCAGACTCAGGATACTAGTAATGCATGTTTCACATATAGTGGCCATGTGTCTTTGGCTTTACCATCCATTATTTTCTCTAGGGTCCTGATAAGGCTGCCATTTAGGCATTCTACTCTGCTGTTGGCCTGTGGTCTGTATGGAGAGGTTGTGGAGTGTTTAATGTTTTTGGATTTTAAGTTTTCATTTACTACGTGACCTGATAACTTGGTTGCTCCATCAGTTATGATGTAGTCTGGAGTGCTGTAGTTGACTATAATTGCTTTGTTAATGAATTGGTTGATGGTTTCTGCTTTATTGTCCTTTGTTGCCCAGCAGATGGGCCAGCGTGTGGCAAAGTTGATAGCTACAATTAAGAAAAGTTGATTTTTTTTTGTTTCTGGGAAAGGGATCACTACATCTAGCCCCCAAACCTTGAATGGTTCAGGGTACGGTATTGGGTTGACTGTTGGCTGAGGAGCCTTTGTGCTGGTGTATTTCTCATACACTGTACACTTTTTCAGAACATCAACCATATCCTGTTTGAGGTTGGGCCACTATTATATCTCTTTTAATGTGAGGTATAGGTTGTTAGCCTTTGTATGTTCTAGTAGGTGGTGGTGTCTTAATATGGTGTTGACTCTTTGTGAAAGTGGGATGTACGGGACATGTTTGTCATTAATGATTTGGTATAATGTGCCATTTGATACATGGGAATACTTTTTGTTCCTTACTCATGTATTGTGGGTCAGTTGATGTGTTGAGGGGCCTTTCCCTTTGGTTTTATACTCAGTGTTGTACAGGTTGGGCCAGTCAGGGTCCAGGTGGTCAGGGTGATCTTCTTTAGGCTGACATAGTCTAGAGAGAGCATCAGCTGTGACCAGCTCTGCCCCCTTTTTGTATTGGATGTCTAAATTAAGCTGCTCCAGCAGGGACATTCATTTGGCTTGTTGCTATGCAAGTGTGTTCTGAGTTTTGAAATATATCAAGGATTTATGGTCAGTTAGGACTTGGACGTTTAAATATCCTTTTAAGTAGCATCTGCATTTCTTGCATGCGTGATATATTGCTAGCAATTCTTTATTGTGTATTGGGTACCTTTGCTCAGTGTTTGTTAGCTTTCAGCTTTTGTAACATACTGGCAGGAAATCTTGCTGCCCTGGCTGGCAGATGTGTAGGACTGCACCAATGGCAGTGTCACTGGCATCTGACTCAAGCTTGTAGCACCCGTTATTATTAGGGTATTACAAGATTGATGCTTCAATCAAAGCTTGTTTTAATAATTGAAAATTCTTGTCACATTCTGGTGCCCAGATGAATTTCTTTTTGGCATTACCCTTGATTAAGTCATTGATTTGTGCAATGAGTTTTCTGCAGTCTTTGATGTATTTCCTTAGGTAAGCTATCATACCAAGAAATTATTTAACTTGTTTAATGGAGGTGGGGTGTTGCATGTTATTTATGGCTTCTATTTTGTCTAGATCTGCTTTAATGCCACCGTCAGAGACAATGTGGCCCAAGAACAGGAGTTCCTTTTCCATAAATTGGCACTTACTTGGCTTTGCATAAAGTTTGTGCTTTGCAAGTCAATTGAGTGTCTTGCAGACATGTGTGAGGTGTTCCTCTTTTGTTTTTGAGAATATGATGATATTGTCAAGGTAGCATAATGTATTTGAGAGACTGTTTAGTGCTTGGTTCATCATTGTGACAAACGTTGCGGGAGCGTTGGTCATTCCAAAGTTCATTGCCCTACATTCAAAGGATATAAATTGTGTATGGAACACAGTCTTTGGTATGTCCTTTTCCTTTACTTGAACTTGGTTTTACCCTGAGGTGAGGTCAATTTTGGAGAAAAATTTGGCTCCTGAGAGTCTTGCAAACAGATCCTCTATAAGATGAAGAGGGTATTTATTCTTTAATATGCTTGCATTTAGTGCTATGTAGTCAGTTACTAGACACAGAGTGCCTTCCTTTTTCTTTACAAAGAATACTGTTGTCCCCCACAGGGATTCAGACAGACAAATGAATCCTTTGGCTAGATTGTCCTCAATGTGGGCTTTAAGTGTTTGGGTCTCAGTGGGGAGAGTCTGTAGAGGGGTGCAGGTTTGGGCATGGCTTTACATAGGTTGATGCCATGTTTGACCTCCTGTTTGGGGGGGGTAGCTTGGTGAGTTCATATTTGAATACATGGACATATTCATTTAGGAGTGCCACAAGTTCTGGGCATTGGATCTTGGTTGTTTGCATGTTATTGAATTCAGTTTACCTCATTATATGGAGGGTACTATCTTTTGTTAGATGTTCTGAGTCATCTTGGTTTATGACCTGGACAAATACTGTGTCTCTTAGAATGAGATTGTTGGGTTCTTTGAGGATGTTAAAATTGACTCCGTTGTGTTTGATGGTCATAGTTTTTGTTTTCCAACATACGCTGGGGTTCACTTGGGTGAACCAGTCCATGCCTGCTATAATGTTATAGTTTATGTTGTTCATGATAAGTCCTTTGATGGACGTTTGTATGCTTCGGAGGTCAATTCTGAAGGGAGTTGTTTCACCTTTGAGTAGAACCTTTGATTTATCTGCCATTCTGGTATATTTGAAGTTGGATTTGACAACTGGTATTTTGTACTTGGTTACAAATGATTTGCTAACCATAGTGTGTTGTGCACCAGATTCAAATAAAATTTTATGTTTATGTGATTTGTAATTGCATGGATATACAAGAAGTTGTGGCTGATCTTTAATTTTTATGTTCATAAAAATGGAGGATTGCGGGACACGTGGGATGCGAGCAGCAAATTTTGTGTCTTGGTACAGCTTCTTGTCAAGTTGGGGGGAGACAGGGGCACTTAAGCCTGTTCCCCCTCCTCTTTTCCCTGTTCCTCTGTTTCAAGACCTTCAAGGTCAGAGAATGTGGGGTCAGATTTATAGCGGGTTGCTATTTCAGCATTGTTTATTTTGGCAGTGTCCTCTTTCTTGGGACAGGAGCAGTTTGCACTTTGGCTGCAATTGTCATTGTTGCAATTGGAGTTGCTGTTGCTATGATTAGTGTTTTGGCATTTATTGATATTGCAGTTTTCTCTTCCATTACCATTTGAGGAGCAATTGCTGTTGCAAGCAACATATTCCATGTTTGTGCGTTTTTCTGCGCGCTTGGCTTCTGCAATGAGCGCAGGCATTGAGGTGTTGGCCTCTGGGAAGATGAGGGCAGCAACAGAGGATTAAATTCTGTCAATGAATGAAGCTCTAGTGTGTATGTTGTCAGCTTGAGCTGGGTTCTGGATTTTGCAATGTATTTCCTTGAATTCATTGGCGTAAGCTATGATAGTGGTCTTCTGAGGAAAATTGCTAAATTGTATTGCACTGTCTTGGAGGGATTTGGTGACGCAGAAATTGTGCGTGATGTCCACTTTGAATTCTTCCCAGTTTTCAAGCTGGTCATCAGTTTGTGAGCCAACCCAGGTGGCAAACCAGTTAGCTGCAGCCTTGTACAGGTGCTTGCTGGCTTCCTAGACCCATTTCTCATGGGGAATGCAGCTGGTTCAGAGTTTAGCAGCTGAGTGGTCTAGCCAGTTGATGATGTTTTCCTTGTTTTTACCAAAGAACTTGTCAATACAAATGTATTTGATGTTGGTAACTTCACCTGTGATAGGTGGTTGTGCATTTGTTTGTGGTTGAAGAGAGCAACTGTATTGAATTATCTTGGTGCATGCTTTGAGCATGACCAGACCTTTGAATACGGCACATCCACTAGGTATATCTTTTTCAATGTTGTGGGCGCAGAAGTACGTTTTCCAGGTCTCCTGGGATGTGGCCTGGTTGAGTACATGAGCAAAGGTGGACGGGTTTTGGTCAGTCATTTTCTCTTTTATGGGTGTGGTCAAAACCCGTAGCTGCTACCAGTGATAAGGAGCGCCTTTTGGGGAAGCTTCAAATATGGAATTAGGAAAAACAAGAAGTATGTTTTATTGGATAATACTTTAGACTTATATAAACTTGACTGTGGCAGGGATTTAATTGTATCAAACCTAGGGGTCAGTCATGTGCGGGATGGATTTGAGCCACTGGATACTTGGACAGTCATGTTATATTGCTTGTTTATCATTCTTAGTATGTTGAACGGTATATTGGAAGGGCACCAAATTGGGCAATGGCTGGATGTTAAGTAGGTTAGCAGTAGCCAGAATGCTTGTATATCTAGACTCTCAACAGTAGTATGTAGTTTCATGTGCTGGTTTTATTGGCTACCCTATTTTATATAGTTTTCTTCAATTCAGCATTTGGGAGCTTCTCCTCTTAATTAGTATTGTGGCTTTAAAACTCTTTCAATGTTACCTCAGGGGGATTCACAGGGTTTTTTACACTAGAGAGATTTTTAGATCAAATTTGAGAGTATTTGATTCCCAAAAAACACAGGCAACTGGGCACCTGGTTCTTAGACTGGCAGGTTGTGGTTTTAGCTGTCCAGGGCTCAATTCCTTTTATGACTTTTGGGGTTGTAATAGGAATAGTTTTTATTCATGACATACTTAACAGATAACCAAATACCAAGTAGTTCATAAAATCTTTTCCTACTCCTACTCCCAAGGTGAATCATTCTTCTACTACAGGAAATAACATTATACTAATATCACCTGAGTATGACAGTTTTGTATACATTACTTTATCTGGTTTAGTAGACCCCATCATTTCACGCCTAGATTAATTTCTTCTCTAAGCCAGATAATATATCATATAATTAATTTAGGCTTAGTTCTTTATCTGGACTTGCACTTCAACCAGAATTTAACTTGCTCAACAAACAGAAAATTGTGAAAGTAAAGGAGAGGCCATGCAGCAAATTCAGTTACAACTATTGATATGTCCTCAAAAAGAAGTTTACATGATTCAATGTCTGTTTTTCTTGACATTTTTACTTAAAAAATTCAGGATTTGTTCCTTACTTCTATTGGTTGATTTGGGCTCTGAGAGCTGTACTGCATTAATTTTATTACATAATAGTTTGGATAAGAAGCTTTGCTTGGATCAATGGTTGCTACAAGAAAAATTAGATTTATTTTCATGTATATGAGATGGAGCAGAGCCGTCTGATTATTTGTAGTTTAAATATACTATCAAATATTATCCAACTGGTCCTTGACTATATTATTGATAATTTAATGATTTTCCAGTTGAAATTTAATAAATACGTCGTATTCCAAGTTAGGACTTTTTTCCTGATTCAAAATAGCACTTAAATTTGGACTTTGTACTGAAATTTGGGCTTGTACAATCATTAATTTAGCCATTGTTAATATAATTAATTATCTTTTTACCTTAGACATAGTTTCAGATGATCTGCAGCCTGGGAGAGCATTACTCAGAGAATTAAAAAGATGAGAAAGAGTGAAATAATATGGAATTGTAATATAATTAATTGTTTTTGATGAAAGAATTCACAACCCTTACACAAACTGATGTTATTAACTTTTTCTATTTTTATGTGGCATGGTATGAAATGTCTTAAAAAGGCTTATCAGGATCCAGCAGCAATTTTAAATTTTGCCCGATATGTTTTATTTGGAAGATTTTTTGAATCAAGTTTGTTAACCAAAAAATGGCATATGTAATTTGGTGCAGCCCAAAAACACTTACTTTTTGGCAAAAATTATCATAAGCTATTAAAATTGCTTTGATGACAACAATAATGAATATTGCCGTTTAAAGATTTAATAGGGTGTTTAATGAAAACACATGATTAAAGTTTGTGCCTCGTTGAATTGTTGATATTTGGCCATTTAATTAATTTGATTCGAGGTCGGAATAAATTGATATTAGGATTTATGTAATAAAAGGTATGATTAAATTGCTGGCACCCGAATACTTAATTTAGGATAGCCTTTGTCCGTGAATTACAAGCAAAAGTAAGGGACAGCCCTTCTTCCAGTTCGGTGAGTAAATCCTTCACTCCTCTCATATACGCTCGTCATACTAACCTCAAACTCAAATAAGGTTGGTATCTTGAATTGGGTTTTTTCTTCCGATACAAATTAGCGATCTCCTCGCTATGTGATAAACTGTAAACAAAGCGAGACTTGAAATCATCTGCTCCTTGGCTTAAGGAATATAAAAAACGTTTTAATCATAGTTTCGTGTCAAAGCTTAAAAATAAGTTAATTGGGTACATAGCCGGTCGAGTTAGCAATGGCGAATTATATGGGGTGATTATAAAAAGAACAACCCTTGTTGATTTAAAGGAAAAGATGGGAGTATATCACCAGAATAAACAAGTTTCATGCTCCCAAGTACATCATTAGTCAGTTGAAATCAATAATCACTTAAATTTGACGCTGCAAATACTTCATGAGTTGATCGCTTTAGAAACTTAAAGCCACATAGCGAGATTGCATGTCTACTGAAAGTAAGCAAGTTTGCACTAATTAAGAGCTTGCTTAGCCATAATGAAATCAACCAAGGCGTTAAAGAGGGCCTATATTGCTAAACAAGCTTTGAAAATGATTTCATCTTGACCTCGTAGTGATCCAGTTATAAGCATATTAGCCAAGCTTGCTATTTAAAGCCCGTGGTCTAGAGATTTAGGCCATGGAAAAACTACCCAGCATTCGCGAACTGTTCTCGGAATCATTCTTGATTTCCGCTGGGATCAACTGCCACAACACTTCTTTATCCCGCCACTCCTCTTTCATTAATACCAACTCGGCAAATCTTTTTACTGCAGGTTACAAAATATCAAACCTACATAAAGATCTACGCCAGCGCATGTCACCTTATCAGACTCTCTTCTTGGACGAGGTCTTTCGCATAACACAATTCCCTGACGGCCCAGCTCGTCACCGCCTTGCAAAAAAACTAAATCTCACTCCGCGAAAGATACAGGTCTGGTTCCAGAATAGGCGCCAAAAGCTTCGCTATGGCAATTGATTCACATAATCCCAAATAAATTAAGCATCTAAACCTATACACTACAAGATAACTAACTTAAAGACAAAATCTTTTGTTATGACCATTTGGATTGCTTTTGTTGCATACTATTGATGAGGAGCGCCTTTTGGGGAAGCTTCAAATATAGAATTAAGAAAGAAGAGAAGTATATTTTATTGGATAATACTTTAGACTTATATAGCTTTAGCTGTAGCAAAGATTTGGTTGGATCAAACCTAGGGGTTGGTCATGTGCAGGATGGGTTTGAGTTGCTGAATACTTGGACAGTCATGTGATATTGCTTGGTTACCATTTCTGGCATGTCAAACTGTATATTGGAAGGGCACCAAATCAGGCAATGGCTGGATGTTAGGTAGGTTGGTAGTAGCCAAAATACGTATACATCCAGATTCTCAACACCCCCTTAAGGGGTTACTCTGTTACATCAGGAGGGGGCTTTGTCTTGACGGCTGCCACCTGATGTTCCTGGAGTTGTTTGCTAGTTGGTATCAGTTGGGTTGAGTGTTCTCCTTTGCTAAGGCAAAGGCAGGATCTGAGGTGCTTCTTGGTGATGGGCTCTTTGGCGCCCTGGAACTTAATCAGGTAGGTGTTCCTGTCTGGTCTGTACTTGATGATTCTTCCTGGTCCCCTGTGTACTGAGTCTAGCTTTTTCCTATTCCCAGCCAGGACCCAAACTGGGAAGTTGATGGGGAGTGGTTCCTCTGTAGAGGTTACCTTTTGTGTTTTGAGTCTTTTTGTTTCTGCTATTTTAGCTTTGAGGTGTATGTGTTGTAGATTTGGTACTTGTTCTACTGTGAAAGGTTTTCCCAGGGGAATTTTTACGTATGGTTGGTTATTATGGGTAACTATCTCTGGTTTGTATCTGTATGTTAAGTCAAATAATGAGTAGCCTGTCCCTTGATTGGTGCAGACCCAGGATACTAAAAATACATTTTTCATGTATAGTGGCCATGTGTCTTTGACTTTGCCATCCATTATTTTCTCTAGGACCTGATAAGGCTACTGTTTAGGCGTTCAACTCTGCCGTTGGCCTGTAGGGCAAGGGTATGGAATTTTTGATGTTCTTAGTTTTTAAGTTGTTGTTTACTACATGACCTGATAAATTGGTTGCTCTATCAGTTATGATGTAGTCTGGGGTGCTGTAGTTGGCTATGATTGCTTTGTTAATGAATTGGTTTATTGTTTCTTCTTTGTGGTCTTTTGTTGCTCAGCAGATAGGCCAGCATGTAGAAAAGTCAATGGCTACAATTAGGAAACATTGTTTTGTTTAGTTTCTGGGAAGGAGCTCACTTTCAGGGCCCAGAGTGCCCTGGACAGTCAGCTGGTCTCCTTAAAGGTGATAAACATGCAGCTTGGAAACCCCCACAAAGCACTTTCCAGGGTAAAATACCCCCTTTCAACTAGTGAATGGCCTGGGATTTGAGAGGCACACAAGCCTCAAATCCCTGGCATCAAGCCTGTTATCAAATTTGGGCCACCTACCTATCAGGAAACGGCACATTGAGAGCGCAATTGTTTGATTGTGCTATCAGACAATTGATTCATTGTAGGAGCTAAAAATAACTGTAGCAACTTGCCATGCTGCAAATTCCAAAAGGTTCATGTTATAGCAGCCAATGAGATCTCACCCTCTTGGCTAAGCACGCAAATTCAGGTTAAAATTACAAATTCAACTCCAAATGATGCCATCGGCTCTCTGGTGGCACAAAAGGCCACATAATCATCAGTAAGTATAAGTAGTGAGGGGGAGAAGCCCTCCTCACTGTTGACATCTTAATAAAGCAAGTTTATGCCTAGAAATTATTATCTTATTGCAGGAATTGTCTATTTTTGCTCAAATTTAATTATTCTCTTTGCATCTATTCATGAATCCAATACTCAATACAAACTTGCATACCCATATCCTCCTGGCCATACTCATGTTGTCCTTGCCAAACTGCCCCACACCCTTGACCTGGAGTATCTCCATCCCCATCACATGGATCTACCACCAGTAATGAAGGATATTCCAACTGCCCCTCCTCTCCCCAACGCGCCTCCCACCTAGGACTTCAGCAAGCCAGGGTTTATCTACATAACAGCATTGGGGCTGGCCAACCAAGTTGTGCCCCATACTGGGAGTTGGCGCCCCCTAGCCACTGCTCTAAACTACCTGGTCCGCATAGCGCCTATTGTGTACATGGCCTTTCAGGCCCAGCCTGCCTCTCCTGTGAGAGTCCAGCCAGACTCTAGTATGGGCTGTGACAGTATGTCAACCTTATCTAAACTAGTAACCTTGGGCCCCTATTCTTCTTTGATTATAGGGGCATCTTTTATGCTTTTATTTATGACCTCAGCTTACTACCTAAGACAGTATTTGACCAAAAAACAAGAAACAAACAAATGCCAAGAAGAAATTGTTGCCAAGCCATCCCAAGTCCAGACCGTGACCATCTCCACCTCAAACCAGAATACTGCTTCCCCCACAACCTTTCCTGACCTGCCAAAATTGGTCTTGGCTGGTTTCAGAAAAGGAATGCTCATGATAAACGCCTTGTTATGCTCCCACCCCAAGAGCTTCAGAGACAACACCCAGAAAGTTATGATGGTGTCAGCCCAACTGAAGGATGATGCCAGAGAAACCTTCTTGACCTGCCTCAAGGAATACTCAGACCTCATAATTTCCTATGATCAATTCCTGGAGAGAATGAAATCTGCAACTACCCCTGCTGGGGCCAAGACCCAAGCCTACATGGGGCTCATCCGCCTGACCCAGGGAAGAGACAACCTGGAGACCTATATATAACAATTTCTGTGCCTGGCAGATGCAGTCAAGATTCCTGACAGCATATCAGGCTTGCATTTCAGAAACAGTCTGAACCCACACTATGCCATCCTAATGAGACACCACCAATGTGACCTTCCCAAAGACAAGCTCCTGGCTATTGCCAGAGGCATGGGCTTCAGCCAACCATAAGGGTACTTTGCTGGCCAACCCCAGAGCAACCAAACCCCTGGTACAAGTAGGCCCTGCTTGAACATGACCCCTGAGGAGTACCAATGCCACGTCAGAAGGGGACTATGCTTCTATTGCCACCAGAGTGGCCATTTATCCAAGGACTGCACTAGCCGCTCCAATGGAACCCAAGGAGCAACTATATCAGCAATAAATAACGCTTCAAAATCTTATCCTATCATTGACACTACCTTATGTTATAATGACCATGAGGTGAACACTGTAGCTCTCCTAGACAGTGGGGCAACCCTCAACTACATGGAACGTAGCCTAGCTGAGAAACTTGGTGTACCAATCCAGGGAAATTCCTGACTGGTAACCTTGGGTAACAAGACAACAGACCTGTCCCACAAATGTGAAGAGTTTGTCTCCCTGAAGTTAAACAAGAGATTACTGCCCACCAGATTCCACGTCATGAAGAAGCTTCCCAAACCTGTAGCAATAGATTTCAATTGTGGGTTGACCACCAGTTAAGCTTGGACTATAAGAACCATCAAGTGACTGTCACTCATGAGAGCCAAACCTTAGAGGTCCCCTGCCTGAACCCTCAGCAGACGCCTGAGCTAAACAACATCACCATGGAATCCTGCAAAGCTGAGATCCCAAAATGTTTGAAGCCTTGGGAGTCCATCTTCTCCAAAGAAGAAGCCACTGCCTTGCCAAAACATAGCCAGTTTGACCACGCCATTGACCTCCTCCCCGGAACCCAACCTAAGCATGGACCAGTCTATAGTTATAACATGAAGAAACAAGCCGCCTTAAGAGAGACTTGGACAAGATATCAAAGAAGGGATATATATGCACCTCCAAATCTCCTTGTTTGTCCCCTCTATTGTTTGTTAAAAAGAAGGGTGTCAACTTACGTCCTTGTGTCAATTACCAGGACCTAAACAGCATCACAGTGAAGAACAGATACCCCGTACCCAATGCCAAAGACCTCTCAGACTAGCTTTCAGGAGCCAAAGTTTTCTCAAAGGTTGATTTGAGGGACACCTTTAACCAGATCTGTATCAGGCCTGGCAACTAATGGAAAACTGCCTTCAAGACTAGGCAAGGTCTTTTTGAATACTTGGTTATGCTGTTTGAACTGTGCAACTTGCCCAGTACCTTTCAAACTATGATGGACATGGTCTTGGAAGGACGCAAGGATCAGTGTTGTGTAGCCTACTTAGATGACATCCTCATTTACAGTTGCACACCTGAGGAACATGTTGAGCATCTTCAAGCTGTCCTACAACGCTTCAAGGAACACAGACTCTTTGTTAAGCTCCAGAAATGTGAGTTTTTCCAAGAAGAAGTAGAGCTCCTGGGGTACAATGTACTGAAAGGGGGCTTCGCAATGACGCCTGATAAAATAGAGGCTGTGACATCATGGCCTGAGCCTAAGAACTGCAAGGAGGTCAGAAGTTTCCTGGACCTGGCAAACTTCTGCTGGGAATTTTTTCCAAAATTTTTCTTCAATCTGCTTGCCCTTGACCCGCCTCACCTCCAAGAAACATCCTTTTGTGTGGGATGGTAACTGCCAAGTCAGCCTTTGAGTCACTAAAGAACGCCTTTGTTTCTGCCCCCATCTTGGCAATGCCAGTTTACAATAAGCCCTTTGATGTGGAAACAGACCCCTCTGACTTTGCATTGGGAGGGTGTTGCTTGAGGAGGGGGATGATAGTAAGCTTCACCCTATAGCTTACTACTCAAGGAAGTTCACTCTTCCTGAGTTGAACTACCCCATCTACAATAAAGAGATGCTTGCTATCATCCAGTCCTTGAAACATTGGAGAGGATACTTATGTGACGCCAACCACCCTGTGAGAATCATAAGCAATCACAAGAACCTGACATAATTCCTCAAACCACAACAACTGAATCAGCAACAAGCTAGATGGGCCTTATTCCTAGCAGATTACAACTTATCAATCAGCTACAAGCCTGGCAAGATCAACATTGTACCAGATGCCTTAAGCCGATGAGTTGACCTTTTTCATAGTGCCAAAGAGATTGAAGAATTCAACACTAAATCCTTGCTGTCTCCAAACATGATTAAGCCAATGCTCCTATTCCTGGGGCTAGCCAGTAGAAGAGAAGAAATCCAACTAGCTCAGACTGTAGACCAGCACTACATCTTTATCATGGAAGAATTAAAGAAAGATATCTACAGTCAATACTACCAAAATGGTTACTCCCTACATGGAAACACCCTGCAGCTATATGGACGCACCTATGTACCAGAAGGCCCATTGCGCTTAGAGATACTAAAGGAATACCACAACTCCCCCATGTCAGGACACCCAGGACGTACAAAGACTCACAAAGGGATTCATATAACCTACATGTGGGCCAGGATGAAGCCAGAGATTGAAGGATAACTCAGTGGTTGCAAGACATGCGGACGTACCAAACCTAAGCGAGGAAAGCCAGAAGGATTACTACAACCCCTTCAGATTGCAGAAGGCCCTTGGAAGTCAGTATCCATGGACTATATTGTGGAACTACCTAATTCAAAAGGATTCAATATCATTCTTGTAATTGTCAATTATTTTACAAAAATGGCTCACTTCATTCCAATAACAATCAAAGTAACATCAAAAGAAGCTGCATCCTATTATGGAACCAAGTATATATGAACCACAGACTCCCACAAGAAGTGGTCTCAGACAGAGGCCCACAATTTACCTCTAAGTTTTGGGCCCAAATCCTAAAGGACTTGGGAATAAAAATATTGTTGTCTACTGCATACCACCCCCAGAGCAACAGACAGACCAAGAGAGTGAACCAGGTCCTTGAACAGTACTTACAATGCTACGTTAACTCAGAACAGAACAATTGGGTAACCCACTTACCAATGGCTCAGTTTGTGTACAACAACCAAGACCACAGCTCCACTGGTATCTCCCCCTTTGAAGCCAACTACAGATTCAACCCCGCATGGGATGCCCCTCACAGAGGAAGCCAACAATCCCAAAGGATGAGACTGGGTTAGCAACATCCACATGTACCAAGAAGAATGCACCAAGAACCTGAGAAGAGCAGTACAAGTATACAAGGATTTTGCCAACAAGAAACAAAGCCCTGGCCCCCCAATTGAGGTAGGAGACCTTGTGTATCTCAGCGCTAAGAACATCAAGACCACTGCCCCTTGCGCTAGCTTGAGCCCCTGTTGAACAGGTCCTTACAAAGTCTTACAACACATTGGCACCATAGCATACAAACTAGAACTCCCCCTGGATGGAAGATTCACAACAAATTCCACCGCTCCCTGTTATCAAAAAAGAAAGGACCCTCTCTCCTGCACCAGATAGTGAGAACAGCTCCCCCACCAATAAAAATAGGAAGCTTCACAGAACACAAGGTCAAAGCCATACTGGGACAAAAACTCTGATACCAAAAACCCCACTTCCTGGAAAAATGGAAAGGATACACCCATGAAGAGAATACTTGTGAACCTGAGTCTAACCTGGAGAATGCCGCCATCCTAATAAAGGAATACAAGTCTTGGAGTAAATAGTTGTGCTGTGCAAGCTCAACTATGGTAGGGAATGATGTCAGGGCCCAAAGTGCCCTGGACGTTCAGCTGGCCTCCTTAGAGGTGATAAAACATGCAGCTTGGAAACCCCCACAAAGAACTTTCCAGGGTAAAATACCCCCCTTTTGACTAGCAAATGGCCCAGGATTCGAGAGGCACACAAGCCTCAAATCCCTGGCATTGAGCCTGTTATCAAATTTGGGCCACCTACCTATTGGGAAATGTCACATCAGGAGCGCAATTTTTTGATTGTGCAATTGGACAATTTATTCATTGCAGGAGCTAAAAATAACTGTAGCAACTTGCAATGCTGCAAATTCCAAAAGATTCATGTTATAGCAGCCAATGAGATCTCACCCTCTTGGCTAAGCACGCAAATTCAGGTTAAAATTACAAATTCAACTCCAAATGATGCCATCGGCTCTCTGGTGGCACAAAAGGCCACATAATCATCAGTAAGTATAAGTAGTGAGGGGGAGAAGCCCTCCTCACTGTTGAAATCTTAATAAAGCAAGTTTATGCCTAGAAATTATTATCTTATTGCAGGAATTGTCTATTTTTGCCCAAATTTAATTATTCTCTTTGCATCTATTCATGAATCCACTACTCAATACAAACTTGCATACCCATATCCTCCTGGCCATACTCATGTTTTCCTTGCCAAACTGCCCCACACCCTTGACCTGGAGTATTTCCATCCCCATCATCTGGATCTACCACCAGTAATGAAGGATATTCCAACTGCCCCTCCTCTCCCCAACGCGCCTCCCACCCAGGACTTCAGCAAGCTGGGGTTCATCTAAATAAAAGTATTGGGGATGGCCAACCAAGTTGTGCCCCATACTGGGAGTTGGCGCCCCTAGCCACTGCTCTAAACTACCTGGTCCACATAGCGCCTATTGTGTACATGGCCTTTCAGGCCCAGCCTGCCTCCCCTGTGGGAGACCAGCCGGACTCTAGTATGGGCTGTAACACTCCATACGTCCAGTCCCCAAACCTTGAATGGTTCAGGGTCTAGTACCAGGTTAACTGTTGGCTGGGGAGCCTTGGTGCTGGTGTATTTCTCACACACTGTGCACTTTTTTAAAACATCAACTATGTCTTGTTTAATATTGGGCCACCATACTATCTCTTTTAGAGTGAGGTATAGGTTGTTAGCCTTTGTATGTCCTAGTAGGTGGTGATGTCTTAATATGGCCTTGAATCTTTGTGCAAGTGGGATGTACAGGACATGTTTGTCATTAATTATTTGGTATAATGTGCCATTTGATACGTGGGAATACTTTTTGTTCCTTACTCATGTATTGTGGGTCAGTTGATGTGTTAAGGGGTCTTTTCCTTTGGTTTTATACTCAGTGTTGTACAGGTTGGGCCATTCAGGGTCCAGGTGGTCAGGGTGATCTTCTCTAGGATGACATAGCCTAGATAGAGCATCATCCATGACCATCTCTGCCCCCTTTTTGTATTGGATTCCAAATTGAGCTGCTCCAGCAGGGACATCTGTTTGGGTTGTTGCTGTGGAAGTGTGTTCTGAGTTTTGAAATAGATAAAGGATTTATGTTGTTGAGCAACTTGATTTATTGCTGGTATGTTCAAAGCTACAGATAAATGTTAGCCTTGTCAATGAACTCTACCTAATCTTATGCAAGAGCACTACAGACCACAATATAATAGAACTTTGAAGATCATTACGTTTATTGAAACTGTATTACAATCTAGCCAGCAGCTGCAATTTATTCAGGTGTAACTAAGAACTTGTTGTCATCCTTTCAGGCGTCTGTATCAATATATATTGCAACAACCCTTGTTCTTGTCCTTTCAGACAGTTATCAGTGGCTATCTTTGCAATAGGTCCATCTTTGCTGGCTGTGCCTATCCTGATTGGCTGTCCTTGGCACATGTGTTGCTACTGGCCTTAGCAAGCATAAATGGCACTTCAGCTACAGCCTACGTTCTTCTTGAGCTAGCCTACTGTCATTTATTGATTGGCTGTATCTTGCACACCTATTATTGCGCTGGGAAACTACTCTGCATTTAGTTGACACTTATAAATGGTCCCTAATATGTCCTCCAACATTGGAAGGTAAAATTCTGGTATTCCATTTGCAGGGCTTAATGAGTGATCCTTTTTTGGCAACCAAGCCTTCTGTTTATTAATACAACAGATTGAGTTGAGTATCATACACTGTAAAATAGCAGACTCAATCCAATATTGACCCAAGGATTATCTGCCGTGTAATGCTGACCCAAACTGATAAGAGACCCAATTATACGCCATGTAATGCTGATCCAAACTTGGTATTTATTAGCCATTTGCATATCAATTCTTTGATATGACTCTATAAGCTCATCAAGCTGTGTGAGACTTAGTTGATACAACGTCCAGTAGGGTGAAATAGGAAATACACAGTTGGTGATCTTGTAAGTTCTTGCCCATAGTGATGCAAGGTTATAAATCAGCACGTTTAAGGCATTAGGATTCATATTTAAAAGGCATAAAAAGGTTGGAACTGTCTGCAACACAATCTTACAGAACCCTGCTAAAAACCTATACTGAGTTACAAAAGGAGTAATTGAGTTTAAGAACCCTAAGCAAAGAAGATAAAATAAGATGTTCAATAGTGTACAAATGGTATCTAAAGGAATTTCAATATTTGGATATTATCCATCAGCAAATTGATACATATAACTATTGAAAAATTCCTTAAGAGAGAACAATGGATACAACAAGCCTAAGGATTGTTGTTTTACTAGTTCCATTTGTTAAAGAAAAGAAAAGGCTAAACTTTAAAATAAATTTAATAAAAATGTATAAATCACTAGAAATTAAGATCTCAAAGTTTAAATTTGGTAAAAGAATTGAAGGGTAGAAATTACTTAGAATTTTGCCTTAAAGCCTACTCTTCACAATTTCTTTATTATATAGGTGTAAGGTCTTGCCCATAATGGTACAAGGTTATAAACTAGAGCGTGCAAAGCATCGGGATTCAAATTAGAAAGATATAAGAACATAGGTACTGTCTGTAAGATGATCTTACAGAAACCCACTAGAAACTTATATTGTGTCACAAATGAAGTAATAGAGTGTAAAAACCCTAAGCAAAGAAGATAGAATAAAGTGTTAAATAGTGAAAAATTTGTAACTAAAGGAATATTGATATTAGGATATTCTCCATTGGCAAATTGATACATATAACTATCAAAAGATTCCTTAAGGGAAAAAATGGATACAAAAAGCCTAAGGCTTGTTGTTTTACAAGTTTCATTTGGATTTAAGGAAAAAGCTAAACTAAAAAAATGAATAATAAAAAATTCTTAAAATTAAAAATTTGAAGTTAAAAATTGTAAAAGTTGAAGGGAAGAAATCACTTAGAATTTTGGCTTAAAGCCTACTCTTCAAAAGCTCTTTATTTATAGTAAAAAAGCCTTTTCTGTTGATGATTGATCACCAGGAAGGAAGCAGCCAAGAAGAGGAGCAACCGGAGAAGTTTGGGGCATCAGAGACAAGAAAAAGGGGAAACAGAAGCCAGTACTCTACGCAGATCTTGCAACGTAAAACTGGGGGAGCAGCAACAACACAAGCAGGAGTTTTTAAGGTGAATATAGATGAAAATATTCTAAATTAAAAGTAGAAATATATGTAAAATAAGAGTCAAGCAGACAAGGCAAAAACAAAATCAACAATTCAAACACAAATCATGTAAAAGAAAGGTAAAAGTACTTTAGAATACTAAATTATTAACAATTTAACTTAACTTTTGAATATTAATAAATAGCACAAAAGATTAAGTAAAACTGAAAAATAACTTAAATATCTTTAAGCAGCCTGCCCTTCAGGGCAGGGCATGCCAATAGGCTTGTTTTTCTCATTTTTGTGAAGATCAGCAGGGAGGGAAACAGCCAAGAAAAGGAGCAACTGGAGAAAACCTAAGAAGAAACTGGAGAAAGGAGAGCTGCAAAGCCCAACAAAAGTTGCAGATCAGCAACATGAAACTGGAGAGCAGCAATAACATAAGCAGGAGTTTCAAAAGGTAAGAATAGGTGAAAATATTCTAACTTTAAAGTAGAAATATATAATAGGATAGAGTAGAAGACAGAGAAAAAATAATGACAACAATTTGAATGCAAATAGCAAAAATACAAGGTAATTGACTTTAAAATACTTAAATATTAACTCCTAATTCAAAATTTCAATATTAAAAAAATACTGAAAGATTTAAATCAATTGTAAACAACAAACATGATAAGTTTAAAGAGTCTGCCCTTTGCGGCAGGGCATGACATTACCCCCTCCAGATCCAAGCTCAAGATGTGCTTGGATATTAGAGTTGATGGCATCAGGACAGTTTTAAGGGTTGGACAATGGCTCCCAAGAACTCTCCTCAACAGAATATCCCTTCCAAAGAACCAAGTATTGGAGTTTACCATAGTGGTAACAATGGTTGATAGTGGAGTCAACCTCATACTCAGGGGTTCCTTGGACCATGTGAGGAGTAGGTGCTTTGTTGTTCTGATGAGAAGGAGGAGGAGAAGTCTGGAGTTTGAGGAGGGACATGTGAAAGACATCATGAATATGATACCCTTAAGGAAGTTGGATACAGTATGCAACCTTTCCAACTCTTTCTGTTATGAGAAAAGGCCCTATGAACTGTGGGCCAATTTTACAAGAGGGACATCTGATAGGAAGAGTCTTTGTATTTAAATATACAAGGTTGTTGACCTGGATGCTCTTCCCTTCCTGACAATGACAATTGTCCTGGACCTTTTAAACTTCAGTAGCCTTAGAGAGATTCTCTTTAAGAAATTCTGGATGAGTTTTAGCTGGTCAAGAAACTCCTTGGCTAACAGGGAACAGACAGAGGAGGTGACAGAAGGGACAAAGGCAGGAGTATAGCCTAAATTTTCCATGAATGGAGTCATCTTGGTAGAGGAATGAGGAGTAGCATTATAGGAATACTGGGCCAAAGTTAGGTGAGAAGCCCAATTGTCTTGTTGTTTGTTGGAAAAACAGTGAAGGAAACATTATAGTGTCTGGTTTGTACGTTTGGTTTGCCCATCAGACTAGGGATGATAGGAAGTGCTAAGAGAAAGGTGGACACTAGCTGAGTCATAAACTCCTTCCAGAACAGGGAAAGAAATTGTGGTCCGCTATCAAAGACAATATCTCTTGGAGTGCCATGGTGGATGAAGACGTTTTTAACAAAGAGGGAAGCTGTGTGCTTTGCGGTAACGTTAGAATTACAGGGGGTAAAAATACCCTGCTTTGAGAATCTGTCTACAATGACAAGTATGGCGTCAAAACCTTTGGACTGAGGAAGTTGAGTAATATAATCTAAAGAGACAGACTGCCAAGGACCTTCAGGGACTGGGAGGGGACATAGAAGACCCACAGGTTTCTGGGTGGAGTGTTTGCTTCTCTGGAAAACCAGGCAACTACTGACATATGACTTGACAAAAGTGGACATCTTTGGCCATCAGAAGTGATCACAAAGTTTAGAAAGGGTTTTCTTATATCCAGAGTGGCCTGCAGCAAGGGAATCATGGAATGTGATGGTTAAAAGCTGTTGAAGGTCCAAAGAAGGAACTAACAAAAGGTTGTTGAAGTATAACACACTGTCTAGTAGGGAGAATGAAGAATTTGTGACTGTCTTAATGTTTGTAAGAGCGTCAATAATCTGAGACAAGGCTTTGTTGGAAAGCTGGGATTTTTGGATTTGCTTCAGTATATTGGGGGTTGTAGTACTGATAACATTGAGTTTCAGAAAGCTCTCAGGTGGGAGGACTATCTTGGTGTTAAGGAGTTTGTAGTCTTTGTCAAGATCAGATAATGAAGGATGACAACTAAGCGCGTCAGGTAGGGTATTGAGTATATCTTTCTTGTACACAAGCTTGAAGCAGAAATTTGACAGCTTCAGTACCCATCTAGCGTGTCTTTGGGAGATGCGGCGCGGCTCAGTGAAGTAAAGCAAGTTCTTATGGTCCATGTAAATGAGGAAAGGCTTGTCAAGTCCCTCAAGGTAGCAATGCCAATGTTTGAGTGTTTTGATGATGGCAAGAAGTTCCTTGTTGTGTATGGGGTAGTTTTGTTCAGCTGGATGGTATTTTTGAGAGAAGTATGCAACAGGGTGTTGCATCTCATCCCCCAAGTTGAAGGAGAACACCACCAAAGGCATAGTTGCCGGCATCAGTCTCAACCAAGAATGGCTTGGAAAGATCAGGCATAAGGAGGAAAGAAGTGGAGACAAAGACTGCTTTGGTAGCATTGAACGCAAGCTGGGCCTCAGAGGTCCAGACAAAAGGAACAGAAGGAGAAGTAAGGCAAGTGAGAGGCAAAACTAAAGAATAAAAATTTTCTACAAACTTACGACAATAGTTTACCAATCCAAGGAAACCACAAAGTTGTGAGCAAGTCTTGGGAACAGGCCAGCTTTGGATAGTATCCACCTTGCTAGGAGAGACAGCAAAACCGTTTTGGGTGACAATTTAGCCAAGAAAATTGACCTCAGTTCAAAAGAATGAGCACTTATAGGATTTAGCAAGAAGGTTGTATTCTCAAAGTCTCTGGAGTACCTGGCAGACGTGGGTGACATGGTTGTCAATGGAAATGGAGTATATTAGAATATCATCAAGATAGACAATGACAAACTTGTTAAAGAAGGGCAGAAGTGCCTTGTTCATTAAGGTCTGAAAGGTTGCCATATTGTTACATAAACCCAAAAGGCATTACATTGTACTTGTATAACCCAAATGGGGTAAAGAACGTGGTATTCCATTTGTGGCCAGGAGAGACTCTGATCTGGTTGAAAGTGCTTTGGAGGTCAATCTTAGTGTATACAGAACTACCAGCAAGGCAATTGGTCAAAGCCTCAGCAGAGGAAATAGGGCATCTATCCTTGATTATGATATTGTCAAGAGCTCTATAGTCTACACAAGGGTGCTTAGAGACATCTGATTTACCAACAAAGAAGATGGGAGAGGAACATGGAGACATGGATCAAGAGATGAAACCCTTGGAGAGTTCTTCATTGATATAGTTCTTTAGTAGAGTGTTGTCTGAGTCAGAGAGGGGGATAAGCCTTCCCCAGGGAGAAGTGGTGCCTGGTTTAAGGTTTATCTGAATATTGTAGGGCCTATGAGGAGATAGCAGATTACATTCTTCTTTACTAAAACAATCCTTGAATTCAGAATAACAATAAGGTAATTCATCCTTGTCCTTGGAGGAAAGAGTATCCAAGATTTTATTAGAGATGGTAGTCAGGTTCAGTTTGGAGGGAATTTGGAAAAGAGTAACAGATACAAGGGCCAGCAATTTGACAACATCATTGTATGTAAATGAAATTTTGTTGTTTGGGTGATTGAAGTTAAGCAAAGACTCTCTCAACTACGGTAATCCAAGGATGGACAGGAAGGATAAGTTGGGAGAGGAGTTACATGTGATGCAGAATGGAGAGCCCTCTAAGTCAATGGTGACGGGTTGGAGGATAGGTGTGGCGCCAATGATAGTGCTGTTTCCACCTTAACGTCAAGGGAACCGGAAGCAGAGAGTCCAATTAGTTCAGTAAGTTTCTCCTCAATGAAGTTGGCATTAACACCAGTATCAAGAAGAGCAAGGACCTTGATCTTTCCCAAAGGTCCATGAATAGTTACCAAGACAGTAGGTGACTTGAAAGTATCAATAAGGGAAAGAAAAGTGAGAGTGGAGGCCTTGTTGACAAAGGGGGAACACTTGGAGAGAGATTAGGCTGGTAGAAGATGATCATTTGATCTACAGTAGGAGCAGAGCTTATTGTTCCTTCTTCTAAGGACTTCCTCAGCAGTAAGGCAAAAACCTCCCCCAGACTTTGGCTCATTGCCAGGTGGAGGGATTGAAGGAAATGGTACCTTTTCTAGTACAAACAATCAAGCTGCAGGGGATAGGTTAGAAAAAGGAGGTGTTTTTGAGGAAAGGTATTTTTTGGTTCCACTTAACCACCTCTCTGATAAGAGGTTCTAGTTTGTTGGGAAGGTTGTGGTGGACCAAAAATTCCTGGAGCAATCTGTTGAGGCCTAACTTGTAGAAGCTACAAGCCTCAGCGTTGGAGGCTTGTAGTCTTGACTGAAGAGAGAAAAACTTCTGGTTGTATTCTCCAAGTGGGAGAAAACCTTGTGTGAGACCTGCAAAACAAGAAGCAGAGAGAGTGGATGACTCTTTGTCTTCTCCAGAGAAGGATAGTAGTGAACTTACAAAGAGGTCATAGTTCTGGAGGATACCTGGGTTGTGTATTGAGTGAGAGCTAAACCAATCTCTGTAGTGACTGGTGAGCTTCTCTGCAAGATAGAGGACCTTCTGGGAGTTGTTGAAAAATCCAGATTTGTAAGCAGTAAAGTGGGCCTGTGCATAAGCAAAAAGTGTTAAAAATACTAAGGGGTGGTGAACTATGATCTAAGGTGTTTAGAACTACTGTTTGGTTGGTGTAGGAAGTAGGAGTATGCCCCTCTTATTACAAAAAAAATTATCATGTAACCCACCAAGTAAAAAAACTATTAGAGATAACAATGTTACAATAATAATAGAGAGAAACAAGGCTAAAAAGATGATAGAAGAAATGGAAAAGGTATTGCCTGGGTCAATCCCATGAGAAGCCAAAATAATGTAAGGTCTTGCCCATGGTGGTGCAAGGTTATAAACCAGCACATGTAAGGTATTAGGATTCAGATTTAAAAGGTATAAAAAGGTTGGAACTGGCTGCAAAATAATCTTACAGAACCCTGCAAAAAACCTATACTGAGTTACAAAAGGAGTGATCAAGTTTAAGAACCCTAAGCAAAGAAGATAAAATAAGGTGTTCAATAGTGAACAATTGGTAACTAAAGGAATGTCAATATTTGGATATTATCCATCAGCAAATTGATACATATAACTATTGAAATATTCCTTAAGGGAAAATAATGGATAAAAAAAGCCTAAGGATTGTTGTTTTACTCTTTCCATTTTTTCAAGAAAATAAAAAGAATAACTTTAAAATAAATTTAATAAAAATGTAAAAATCTCTAGAAATTAAGATCTCAAAGTTTAAATTTGGTAAAAGAATTGAAGGGTAGAAATCATTTAGAATTTTGGCTTAAAGTCTACTCTTCACAAGTTCTTTATTATATAGGCTTGTTTTTCTCAGTTTTGTGAAGATCAGCAGGGAGGGAAACATCCAAGAAAAGGAGCAACTGGAGAAAACCTAAGAAGAACCTGGAGAAAGGAGAGCTGCAAATCCCAAAAGAAGTTGCAGATCAGCAATGTGAAACTGGAGAGCGGCAAAAACATAAGCAGGAGTTCTTGTCATTCCCTGCCCCAAAGGGCAGGCTCTTTAATTTTATTAGATTTGTTAATTTTCAATTGATTTAAAGATTCAGTATTTTTAAATATTGAAGTTTTTGAATTAAGAGTTAAAATATAAGTATTTTAAGTTAATTACCTTGTTTTCCTTTTGAAATTTGCGTTCAAATTGTTGTTGTTTGCTTTGTTGTTCACTATTCCTTTTATATATTTCTACTTTGAAGTTAGAATATTTTCACTTATCACTTACCTTTCAAACTCCTGCTTACATTGTTGCCGCTCTCCCCAGTTTCCACGTTGCTGATCTGGAACTTCTGCTGGGTTTTGTTGTCTCCTTTCTTTTCCAGGTCCCCTCCAAACTTCTCCAGTTGCTCCTCTTCTTGGCTGCTTTCTCCCTGATTATCAACCCCCAACTGGAAAGGCCTTTTTTCTATAAATAAAGAGCTTTTGAAGAGTAGGCTTTAAGCCAAAATTCTAAGTGATTTCTTCCTTCAATCTTTATTCTAATTTTAATTTTGAGATCTTAATTTCTAGAAATTTACACATTTTTATTAAATTCATTTTAAAGGTTGGCTTTTTTTCTTAAAACAAATGGAAATTGTAAAACAACAAGTCTTAGGCTTGTTGTATCCATTATTTTCCCTTAAGGAATCTTTCAATAGTTATATATACCAATTTGCTGATGGTGAATATCCAAATATTGACATTCCCTTAGTTCAAATTGTTCACTATTGAACACCTTATTTTATCTTCTTTGCTTAGGGTTCTTAAACTCAATTACTCCTTTGTGACACAATATAGGTTCTTAGCAGGGTTCTGTAAGATTATTTTACAGACAGTTCCTACGTTTTTATATCCTTTTAAATTTGAATCACAATGCCTTGCACTCCCTAGTTTATAAACTTGCACCATTATGGGCAGACCTAACAGTTTTAAAAAGGTAAGAATAGTTAAAAATATTCTAACTCTAAAGTAGAAATATATAATAGGATAGAGTAGAAGACAGAGCAACAGCAACAACAATTCAAATGCAAATAGCAAAAAACAAAGTAATTAACTTTAAAATATTTAAATATTAACTCCCAATTCAAATTTTCAATATTAGAAAAATACTGAAAGATTTAAATCACATGTAAAGAACAAATATGATAAATTTAAAGAGCCTGCCTTTTGGGGTAGGGCATGACAGATCTATTGATTATACACGTGTAATCAGTGATAATAATTATAATGGCTAACAATTATACAGTGTATAATTGCTACATCAATTATAATAAACTAGTAATATACAGCGCATAATCAATTACCATTGGAATGATAATCAAGTGATAATACAGCGTATAATTGTTGCATCCATTATAATAAACTAACAATTATACAGCGTATAACTATCATATCTATTATAATAAACTAATGATTATATGGTGTACAATTACAAAACTTAATAAAATGATAACTAAGTGATAATATGGTGTGTAACTGATAAAGATCTATGTATAATGATTAGCCTGATCATTTGTGGTCAATCAAACTAATCTCACATTTCCCCCCTCTTGACCATAAATAGGGAGGGTAAGGAGAGAGTCAGGCATATGGATTTTTCAACAGCTTTCTCACGTCTCAGTACCAAAAAAGAGTACCAGGAGTTCCTGAAAACCATGACAGAGGAGCGCCAGCAGGACTTCAATCAGCAGAGCAAGGAGGTGCATTGCCTCCAATTCTATTGGTGGTGTTTGTTGTGCGTTCAAGAAAATGATACCCATTCAGAGCTTTCCTTGGCCACTACTGTGATCACTAATCCTTTACATTGACTACATAGCCCCATCTTGGAGCAGGAGGCCAAGCAGGGAAGTTGTTCCCTGTCCACCTACTGTGCCTTACATGCCCAATCCAGCCTTGCTGGGGTATGCAATCCTCACCTATAACCCGGATCATGTAGACTTCAAGGTGAATAGCCTTTTTCAGAGGTATGAGCTTCTGAGTAAGTTCCTCTTTGTCCTTCTGTCTTGTGGGCAGGGAGTGGATATTCACTCCCGTCTTTGATACTCTGAACAGTACCACCCTCCTGCCATTTGTTCTGTGGCCCTTTGTGAGCTGGCCTAGCCTCTGAAGGGGGTCTTAGTGGAGCTGCCTTGCTCTAATGTGGCATTGTATGTCAAGTATGCGCGGGTAATAGATTTCAACTGTGCGGTAGTGCAAGTCTGGTCCTGTGCTTGGGGGCCCAGTCCCAACTCTACCTGTCAGTGGGGTCTTTAGAGTGCTGATAACCAGCATAATTGACTGGCTGCTATCATAAACCTGATCTTGGAAAAGCTGGAGACTGGAGATCCCTCCCAGTATCTTACATATATGGCTTTGCTGGGTAATATTTTTCTGGTCCCTAAGCCTTTGCTTCCTTATGGTTCCTTGGCCCAGATGCAGGCCATCCTGAGATTCTACTGCTTTGAAGTGTTGCGTTGTCAGCAGGGTCTTCTGGTTGACTATCCCTCAGAGGGATTTATTGTGGAGTGCCTGGTGTTAGGGGTGTGCTTCCCTATCAAGTGTGGTCTAGGTTACCTGGCAGATGGGGAGCTGGATTTGACTGCGCCCATCATGCACTGGGAGCAGCTCTCCCCTGAGGCGCAACATATGTGGCTTTGGAATTTTGTTGTCCTTTATCAGGTGGTGGCCACCCACGCTTTTGGTGACTATGTGGAGGCTATCACCCACCATGTCCCTGAGGAGCCTGAAGAAGGCACTCAGTAATAAAGTTTTGTAGGACTAAGTCCTCTTTCAATTTAATGCACTTCCTATATCTTTTTATATTATTTGTATTTTTTTATATTTTTCTTATTATGAATTGTATTATGTGCTTATATTACTTATGTTTTTTTATGACAAGTTAAGATAGTGTTTAATTAGGCCCTTCCTTTGGGGTGGGGAATGGACATAGAAACTTTGCATGTACATGTTTGAATATGTGTCTACTATCCTTATCCTTGATAGTGTAGGCATCAGGTGAGGTTTTCTCTATGATCTCAAAGGGGCCTACCCATAGCTTGTCTAGTTTGTGGGATCTACCTGTCCCTCAAGTGTCACAGAATGCAACCCTCTCCCCTACCTCAAAAGAAGGCAGTGGATGTTGTATTTGTAGCAACAAGGGGTGCTATTTTCTCCAAACAGTTAGTCAGTAACCTATTTCTTAGTACTATACCTATAGATGATATAGTGGCAGCCTTTAGATAGGACAGAAGAATATAAGGTATTATGACAAAACTAGTGCTTTATTTGATAGTGAGAGACTTATATAGTATAAGGCAGGGGAATATACACCAGGGGAAGGGAGGCACAGACAGAAGGACTTTCCTAATGGAGGAGAGTGGACAGGCATATTAGAAAGTCCCGAACAATGGAACAACCAGTTTCATGTGGCTTTCCTTATGGAGGCATGTGGCTCTATTTTTGTTTCTTCTATAACTAACCTTGGTAGTAAAGCCTGTGTCTGAAGCAAATTCAAAAGACCATTTGAACACCCAGTTTATGGGCGTTTTAAATGCAGCTAACCTTATTAAAGCAATCTTGAGAAGAAGCAATTGCACAACTGTTTTATTGCTTGATCCCTAAGTGGACAACTTAATGTCTAATCCATTAAGGATCTGCAACAGTGGGGCTCTATTAGCAGAGTCCCTCTCAAATCTGGCTTGGATATTGACACTGTGTTGCTAAAAGAAGATACCTGCAATTTGATGAGGGTGTTGGCCAGTTGCCCTAGGTACTGATCATAGGAAAGTTGTCCAGGGTCACCTGTGGCCGAGTATAGGACAGGCAGAATGGCAGGGTTGCAGCCATACATCAGTTGAAATGAAGACGCTCCTGTGGTAGAGTGAAGCAAGATTTTGCACGTAAACACTGCTGCTCCTAAGTACATTTCCCAGGAAGATGTACACAATGAAGCTAATTTCTGGAGGATCTGGGTTAGGGTATCATTGGCTTGTTCCACCATCCTGTTGGTTTCAGGGTGATATGGAGTGGAGAGTACCCCACAAACTCCCATGAGATCATCCACTTGTGATATTACTGAGGCTGTAAAGTTAGTCCCATTATCTTAGAGTAGGAACTGTGGGCAGCTGTGATGAAGTATGATGGCGTCCAATACAAATTGTGCAGTAGAAGGAGCATCTACCTTCCTTAGAGGCCAGGCTTCCACCCACTTAGTGAGGTAATATAAAGCCACTATCACATAAAAAAGCCAGGGCCGCTACGTGGGAGTGGTCCCACTATGTTCACTGATACTGTATGCCAGGCAAATGGGGTTTCACCATTTGGTAAGATGTGCTTTTCTGTAGTGGCTTGTTCCCTTGGCACTCAATGCATCAGTCAATTGTCTTTTGAATGCCAAAATTCATCACTTCCCAGAAGTAGGTGCAAGACAGGATCTCCCTGGTTTTCCAAAAGGCACCATGACCTGTTGCCTTATGAGCAGCTGTAACAATGCTAGTCCTATTGGAGGGAATATGTGTTCCTTGCCATCCACAAGCTTGTATAGCACACCATTGTATAGTACTATATCCTTTCAAAGATCTTGTAGGATATGTTTCACTTTCTTGGGCTTGTTGCTAAACTTCCCAGTCATCATTTTGTGGTAAAGCTGATCTGCTAATGGGCTCACTAAGGCCACAGTGGGTAATTGGAATAGGCAGTCTGGCTTCTGGTGCTTGCTGCCAGAACAATAGAGGATTTCATAGTCCAAGGCCTGTAGTTTCAGCGCCTACCGGGCAAGTTGGCCTTCTGATTCCTTGAGGCTCTGAAGCCAAGCTAGGGACGCGTGGTCTGTGACCACTGTGAACTGTGCACCATAGATGTAGACCCAAAATTGCTTGCATGTATAGATGACTGCCAGGCATTTGTGCTCTGTCACCGTATAATTGTGTTCATGAACGTTTAGTGTTCTAATAGCGTATGCTATAGGGTGTTTGAGTCCCTTGTTGTTGATTTGGGATAGTATAGCACCAACCACTGTAAGTGAGGCGTTGGTATGGGTCACAAAGGGTCTGTCAAAGTCTGGGTACATCAGAACAGGGTTGCTTGACAAGGCCAAGCGTAGTTTGTTGAAGGCTCCTTGACATTACTTACTCGATACAAAATCAACTCCTGATTTCAGAAAGTGGAAGAGAGGTTCTCCAATGGCTGCAAAGCGGGGGATAAAATGTCAATAGTAACCAATCATTCCCAAGAAGATCTTTATCTCACATTTTGACTCATGTTGTGTTGCAACCAAGTTTCCAGACTTGCCTGCTAATGTATCTTACAATACACAGGGGGCGCTCAATAAGTCACCCCTTGACGTATCTAACAACATGAACCAATCTGGTGGCAATATCAAATGTCGGACTTCATCCTAATTAGGAGCGCTACCAATTTGACCTGCTGATCCCTGCACAAGTTATTCCTTGGCTTTGAACCTTACATGGAACTTCCCGCTATGCTACGCCCTTATGGCCTTGTGGCTTTCTCCATATGGTATATTAATCATGATATTCTACAATAAACAATACCTTATTCTTATTTTTCTGTCGTTTCTATTGGACTGTTGTCTTCCCCAATTACAAATACTGAATCCTCATTGGTTCAGTTGCAACAGTGGTAGCAGCAGTAGGTTGACAACCTATCTAAAACAAAATACCCCCTAAGAAAGGACAAAGTACGGGCTGTATGGCTACTCCCCAACAAGAAAATTTACTGCCAATCCCCAAGGGGGACATCCTGGACGGTTATGTCATCTATCAAGACCAGCTAGTCCTCACAAGTGTGTAAAATCAGCTCCGCCTTGGGCAGCGTAACACCAGTGTCACTCCTCCCCAGTCAGACCTGTCCCAGAGCATGCTCAATCTTCAGCTAGAATCCTTTGAAGGTGGCATCAAAGGGGCCAATATTGTTAGTTGGCTCCAATCTACCAAAACCTGCCTCCGTATCTGCCAGGTTCCTGAGCCCATGTGGGTTGCCACTGCATCTGGCTGTCTCACAGGGCCCACTGCTGTGTGGTTCACCAACTGGGCCAGTCAGGAACTTGATGTTACCTGGACAGCATTCTGAGACGCCTCAAAGTCCCACTACAGCAAAACCTTCTCCCCCATTATAGTGGGAACTCCTCTTCTAGCAATCAGACAGACTGGGTCTGTTCCTGAGTACCTTGCCTCCTGGCAACAAGCTCTTGCTGCTGCCCTTGAAGCCGTGACTGACAGAAATGCAATGCTACTCACCCTCATCATCAATGGGTTAAACCCCCATATCTGTAAGTGGGTCCCCATAGATTGCTGCACCTCCATCAATAACTTCTACAAGGCCATTGTAGAGGCTAACAACCAGGCTTCAATGGGCTTCTGCTGTACCAGTGACGCTCCACCCCAACCTCATGCAACACCTGGCAGTGGCCACAATCAAGTGGGCTGCCGCCAGCCCTGTCAGCAGGATAATGGGACTAAAAGTCCCCATAAGGGGGAGCTCCAGCTAGCGCAGATTGAGGATCAGTGAAAAAGCCTGGGGGTTGTAGCAACAAGAGGCCCTACAACCCCATCTGACCCATCCTCTTAATCCCTGCTTGCAAAGAACCCCTGTGACTATAACATTCACAAAGTCAAAACCCTGGATGTCTTCAAAGTTCACAGTGACAACCCCATACTACAAGCAAGCCACTCTTCAAAAAAGTAACCCGCTTAGCCTATCCCTTCCGTTTCTGTGGGAACACCCAAAAATTACTGGTAGATACTGGGGCCAGCCACACTATGGTGGACCAGACATTTGCTGACTCCCAACAATTAGACCAAGTGCCTAGCAGGTTCAAGGCAGTACAAGTAGCTGACTTCTGTAGAGTTGCAATTATCCATGAGATGTGTCTTAAATTGCGCAATTAATGGAGTTTCAATATGACCTTTGAATATTGATAGTTGCAAAGATTTGACTGGATTTGCCTTTGAGTTTGGAACTTCCTTGCCTTCTGCAAACGGGTCTGGTTCAATATCCATTCATTCTGGATTATTGTACCTGTCTGATTGATCCTGTTTTGACCATATCCCAACGTGATCCCCTCAGCCACTATGTCTTCCTAATGAGTGATCACTGTCCCTTGTCTACTATTTGAAATAGAATCATTTCTCCTAATAAAGACAAGTTTATCCACATTTTTGTTGGCTTTAATAATCTTCTAGCTTTTTCCTGTCCTTTCTGCCAAAAGGACTTTTACATCTTGCTTTCCAGGAAATTAAGGTATGTGCCCTTAATTTTGCCCTGAAGGCTAACCCAAGGCTAGCTTTGAACCTCAAATCTTTTGTTATAAAGATTTCCTGTCGTGCCCTCCAGGATGTTGTCCCCTGGAGCCAAACACAAAAAAATGGTGCTCACTACAGGGGCTGCAAGCCCCTTGGTTATCCTGTTCCCACGCACATTCTCTGGCCATTCTTCTTTTTTTTTCTGAAGTACCCAATCAACTTAAAGTTTCTAGTCCCCCTCTTGAAGAAGACATCACCAATGCCCCCTCAAATCCTATGGTATTGGTTCTGTCTCTCAGGCCTGTGTGGGCCCCCCTTCCAGCTTTCTCTCCCAACTATGAACAAGCTTGTACTGCCCCCCACTCCTTTCTTCATTCTGTCACAGCAGCAATGCACTCTATCCCTGGCCTCTGTCCAAGGTACACTTCTGAAGACCTGTACTGCTTCCTTTTGGACTTTGGCCCCCCCCCGCGTTGATGGAATCCATGGATACTATTGGTGTGTTGGTCAATCAGTTCATTCAACCTGCCCTAGTTCACCAGCAACTTGCTTTAGGATCCCAGAGTCAATTATTAGATGCTGTAGCCACCGCTGTCTTGAATAACCATGCTCAAAATACGGCCTATCAAGAATGGTCACACAATCTCTTTGCTTGTATTTCTGACAACCAGCGCAACTTACTGGCGTCTCAGAAGTACTTAACTGCCTCCCTGAATTCTCTTTGTTCCTTGCTCCCTGGATACATAAAGGATTGACTATGAAAATTGGATGAACATCAGGTATCCTGGCGTGAGCAAATTGAGGCCTTTCTGCTAAACCATCATCAGGACTTTGAGACTCTGGTTAGTGAGCTTAATCTTTCAGAGAGCATGTCAACTTGCAGCTCAAATTGATAGGAGCTCATGTCAATACTTGGGGCCACCATCTGAAGCATTAATACAATCTGGATAAGGCTGTACTAGGTGACACTCTATACCAGGTGCAAAAATATGTGGATGACAGGGTAGCGTCTATTGAAGTGACTCCTCCCGCTCCTCCTGTTGAGACCCCATCTGATTTTAAAGCCAAGGTATGGAAGGCCATTGCCAAACTCAAGGCTACCCCTCAACGTCAAGCTTCTGTGCAGAACCCCCCTCCAGTCAATCCAATGGCTGACCCTTGTATTGCCTCTCTCACTGATCAGGTGGCTACCTTATGAGGTGAAATCAAGTACTTAAGACAGCACCTCTCTAACTCTGAGGATTTGTCATCTGAATCTGAAAATGAAGAGGAAGGTTAAGTTGTTAATACTCCTTCTCATGACAATCATGGTTGTTGCCCTGGTCTGGAAGGTCAACCCCGGGTCAACTGTGCGCGTGCCCTAGATCAACTTGCCAAAGTGACAAATGATGTAGCTGATAGGCAAGACACATTGGAAAGAGAGGTCCAAAACCTCTCCCGCTTTACCAAGACCCTAAATAGACAATTTGCCCCATTGGTTGCTCAGGACACTTTGTTGGCTACTCGTGTCAATGGGATTGCTGGCACCTTGGTGGTACAACAAATCAAGATTGTCAAATTTTTAACTGCTGCCGCCACTGCTAGGGATATTAGTGGACAGAAAAGCTCTAACTTGGACACTCTAGAGGAAAGCCTTTGACTCCTCTGGGCTAGACAATCTGCTGCTGAATCCAAATTTGAAGGCAACCCTCCTATTAACGTCCTCAACCCTGTTGAAAACAGTCAGTCTTTGTCCTTGTCTATTGATCCAAACTACAAACCAACCTTCAAACAGATATTTGATCCAAAAACCTCTACTATTGCCGCCTTTCTAATTGTTTACAAAATTTCAATGTGTAGGGCTACCAACAAGCTCAAGAAGGAACACATCCTCACCTGTCTCCGTCCCACTTGCCAGGAAGTTGTGGTCCCCAAGCTCTCCTCCATTGTCACTTGGGAAGAAATGAAGTGCCTCCTTATTGAGGAGTTCAGAGGAGATCTCAGCTTAGAGGTCAAGAATGATGCATTTATGCTCATTGCTTTCAAGCCCAAGGAAACCCTGGCTGAGTTTGCAGATTGTTTCTACATTGAAGGCCAGCAGTTAATTGCTAGTCAGCAGTTAACTCCCCAGGAGGCCTACACAGCTTGTTCAAATGCCTTGAAGGTGAACCAGCTTCTATGCCTATAATTTAAGGCACACAAGGCTTTGCTCACTTCCATGAAGAGTATTAAGATGCTCCTACAAGACATGCATTTGACACATGGAGGTACAGTGGTACCTGAAAATAAAGCCAGCAATGCTGGAACTACCTCTTGTACGCTGCGCATAATGACCCTGGGTGCTGGTGGGCAGGATAAGAGGCAAGGCTGCCATAACTGTGGCCAGATCAGACACCACTCACGCACTTGCACTAATCCTTGAGTGGAAGGTTGTGACCCCAAGGAACAGGCAGGAAAAGAGAGGTCAGCTTAGAGATGGAGACGCTCTCTGCTGACCAATCTCCCCCGTCTCCCCCTGATCCTCTGTCTGATGAGGAAGCTCCCTCTTCCTCTGGCCCAACTATCCTTCATCTATTTCATAATCTCTCCAGTGATTCAGAGCCTGAAGATTCTGATAATGAAGATTCTGATAGTTATGGCTATTCTGTCTTAGCTGTTCCAGAAACCATCCCTTTACAATACAATCTTTGCTCTGGGAAGACCACAACCACTTCCTGAGTATCTGCAAGTGAAGCTAAGTCTATGGTGGCTTACCCTTATCTTGCTCAAGCCCACCAACCTCCTGTCTTGTTTGACTCTTCCAAGGAAGCAGCCAAGCTAGCTGAAGCTCTCTTTCAAAATGTGACTGTATCTCTCCTGCTACAGACTGAATATAATGAAATTCCTGTGTTAAAGTTCATGCTAGCTAAATGGGAAAAGGAGCTAGAGGCTGCACAAGATGTTTTGGCAGTCTTGCCCCCCCTTTGGGAAAGATACAACCTGTGTGGAAGTATCCATCCAAAAGGTTAAGATCAAAGCCATCTTGGACACGGGTTCTCCAGTCAATGTGGTATCTTCCAAACTAATGAAGAAACTTAAGTTGGCCCCCAACCTCAACTATACGCAGTTGTATGGCACAGCTGGCATGGCACAAACACAGGCCATTGGTGCCTACTCCGCTCTACCCATGAGGTTTGAGAAGCTCCTTATTGCTTCCCCTGCTGTGGTCCTTGAGACTGAAAGCTATGACCTATTGGTTGGTACTCAATTCCTCTGAGAATATAATGGGATTTTAAACTTACAAGATGGATACATTTTGCTCCTGGGATATGAGGTTTCTTTGATTTTTGAGGGACCTCTGTGCCTCCCAGGAAAACGTCTTAAAACTTGTGTGCTTGAGTACCCTACAGGTATCTTCTCTCTCAAGTATAGGAACCACTCCTCCAACATGAGTACCCCTCCTCCTTCCTGCCCTGCGGAAGAAGGGGTAACTATGCTAGCACCAGCAGTTATCACTATCCCCCTGGGCTCTCAAGTGGTGATTAATTTCCAGATTTTTTATGAGCTACCTGAAAAGTCATTCTTGGAACTTTACTCACCTGAATCCTTAAGTTGTACAGAGCCCTGCCTGTGTCCTGGGATTCTATATTGAACCCACAAAGAGCCCGTACAATTACTGCTTGCCAACCTGACCGCTCTGCCCATGCAGAAGACCCAAGACCAGGTTATGTTGACATGGTTGTATACTGGGAGCAGAATAAGTGTCCCCCCTCTACCCCTTTGGAAAATTCAGTGATTTCAACCTACCTGAGGATGATCCTAAAGTTCTCTCCTTGTTCACCGCTGCTGATTTCCCCCAACTGTCAGCTGTTCAACAAACAGACATGTTGGACCTGCTCAATCAGTTCAGTGGAATCTTTGCCTCTGGACCTACAGACTATGGCCTAGCTAAAGGAGTCATCCATCAGATTGATACTGGGGATGCACCCCTTTTTTGTGCCAAACCATACCGCTGTAGTAGGGTGGAGGATGCTCAGGTGTCTAAAGAACTCAAGCAACTTCTGGACGCTGGGTTACTAGCTCCTTCCCAAAGTCCTTGGGCATCCCTGTTACTGATCCTCAAGAAGAAAGATGGCAGACATTGCATTGTAATGGACTATTGCCACCTGAACTCCCTCACTAAGAAAGACTCATACCCCTTGCCCAGAATTGACAATGCTCTCAGACAGCTAGGTGGTTCCAAGTTTTTCTCAGCCATGGATCTAGATTATGGATACTGGCAAGTTGACTTATCTCCTGAAGATTGAGAAAAAGCTGCACTTATCACTTCAGAAAGCCTTTTTGAACCCAATTATATGCCCCAGGGACTCTGCAATGCCCCTGCCACATTTCAATGGGCTATGGACTCCATCCTACAAGACCTAAAGCTCTCTTGTGTCCTTGTATACCTTGATGACATCACTGTATTCAGTGCTACCTTTACCAATCACTTGGAACACCTCAAGGCTGTCTTCATCAAGATTTTCAAAGCTGGCTTGAAACTCAAACCCTCTAAGTGCTCCTTCTTCAAGGAACGTCTTGAGTTCTTAGGTCATGAGATCACTCAAACTGAAATCCGCCCCATGAATAACAAGGCAGAAGCCATTAGCAAGATGCTACCTCTCACAAACCTTCAAGAGGTTCAAGTATTCCTTGGTATGATGGGCTACTACTGACAGTTCATACCTGACTTTGCTGAACTGAGTGAACCTCTTGTCCAACTGCTTTGCAATTTCCCCTTTGAATGAACTGACAGCCAACAACAAGAATTTGATGCACTGAAGGCCAAGCTCAAGGAGGCTCCTATCTTAGTCTATCCTGATTATGATAAAGAGTTCATCTTATATAATGACGCTAGTGGAGTAGCTGTGGGTACCATCCTTGCCCAACTTAGCAATGAAGGTGTGGATTGACCTGTAGCCTACTTGTCAAGGGTCCTCAATAAGCACAAGAAGAACTACATTGTCACTGAGAAGGAATGTTTGGCAGTGCTGCATGTGGTGAAACAGTTTTGGCACTATATTTATGGGACCCACTTCACAGTGGTATCAGATCACTCCTCCCTCAAATAGCTGCAGCAGCTAAAGGAGCCTGAAGGTCAATTAGCTCATTGGGCTCTGCATCTACAAGGGTACAATTTCACTGTGATACACCATCCTGGGGCCCAACATCAGAACACTGATGGCCTGTCAAGAATGCCAATCCTAGCTATCCATCCTGCTGACGCTGATTGTCTATACAAGTTAATATGGTATCCTGACTCTTGGACCACTGAGCCAGAAGACATCTTCTTGGCACTAAAGACCCTATCCAAGGACACTATAATTTGTGATAGACAATTCTTCAAAAAGGTTAACAATGCCTACCTACCCTAAGTTTGCCCTAGCATGAGGATAGCCATTATCCTCCAAGCACATATTGACACTGGCCATAGGTGCATAGCAAAGAATCATGACTGGCTGTGTAAAAACTTCTATTGGGAGAACATGCACCTCCTGATCCCTGATGTCCTTGCCTCCTGTCATTTCTGTCAGCTCCAATGCCCTTGCCCGTCCCAACACCAGTTCAAGTTTATCCCCCTAAGCATGCCTTCCACACTGTGAGCATTGATGCTGTTGGGCCTCTCCCTTGCTCTAGGTCTGGGTGTTGATTCATTTTGGTAGAGTAGACCACTTTAGCAAATGGGTTGAATCCAGAGCAACAAAAGATATAAATTCTAAGACCACAGCTACTTTCTTGCTGCAAGACATTTTCTATTGACATGGCTGCCCTCAAGTCCTGCTTTCTGACAATGGTATCAACTTTAATGCTTGCCTCATCACTTATATTTTCAAAGCTATGGGGACCCACCAATTTTTCTCTGCACCATACAACCCCTCAACCAATAAAACATTCAAACAAGCAAACTCCACCCTGGTGTCCATAATGAGGAAACTCACACTCTCTGACGCTGCCAATTAGGATATGTTCCTCCCTGCTTCCCTCTTTGCCTACCAACTCAGTAGACATTGAGTGACTGGTCAGTCCCCCTTTGCTATGTTGTAGTGACGTGAGGCTGCTACCCCCTCAATTTTGGGACCCCCTTGATTGAATTTGATGTGTCTGCAAATCCTGAGGCCCATGTTAAAGACTTAACCAATTGTATCATTGACATCCAAGCAACAGATTATTCCACTGCTTACAAGGTTAAGGCCCTGGAGCTCTCCCTGTCTAATGCTGCTAGAGCCCCCCTCCCTGAGTATCAAATAGGTGATCTAGTTCTCTACTACCAGAATTGTACAGGTGGTAGAGCCCATAAGCTGAATTCTCTCTGGGTTGGACTCTGTGAGGTCACCTTTAAGAAGGGCGTTGAGTATACCGTGAAACTACTGTCTTCTGGACTTCCTTTTGCCTGTGTCCACTCCAAATTTTGCCGCAAATATCAACTCCCTGTGTCTAATCTTGAGCAGAGAGATGTTGTAAATTGAGCAATTAATGCTATTTCAATATGGCCTTCAAATAATGATAGTTGCAAAGATTTGGCTGGGTTTGCCTTTGAGTTTGGAACTTCCTTGCCTTCTGCAAATGGGTCTGGTTCAATATCCACCCATTCCAGATTACTTTACCTGTCTGTGATTGATCCTGGTATGACCTCATCCTAACGTGACCCCCTCAGCCACTCTGTCTTCCTAATGAGTGATCACCGTCTCTTGTCTACTATTTAAAGTAGAATCATTTCTCCTAATAAAGACAAGTTTATCCACATTTGCGTTGGCTTTAATAATCTTCAAGATTTTTCTTGTCCTTTCTGCCAAAAGGACTTTTACATCTTGTTTTCCAGGAAATTAAGGTATAGCCCTTATTTTGCCCTGAAGGCTAACCCAAGGCTAGCTTTGAACCTCAAATCTTTTGTTATAAAGATTATCCGCCATGTCCTCCAGGAAGTTGTCCCCTGGAGCCAAACACAACAAGACAGTACCCCTCTCTGTGAGGATGGGGAACTTTCAGGTTAAGCTCTCTGAGAAAATCATGGCAGGACTCAGCCACAACATAATTGCTGGCCTCAATTGGCTTTGGCACAACTGTCCCTAAATTGACTGGGATACATCTGTTATCACCTTAATAAAAATGGGGTGGGCTTCCATATCTACCCTGTGGAAATGAGCAAGTTACTCCACAATACTGTGTTTGTTAGGATAACAGAGACAGGCCTGTACAACTTTAAGGGGGGACTAGACTTCAACCAATGTTCAGTCAAAGTTATCTGCGCTGAACCATCTGCAGTCCCATCCTTGGCCACTTTCCCCCATCAGCGCTTGCTGCACTCCTCAAGGAGTACAAGGACATGTTCAGTGAGACACTTGAACAACTACCTCCTTGCCAGGAGATTCAGCACGCTGTACAACTTCAAGGATTGTTACCTAAAGCACAATCATTATACCGTCTTACACCAAAGGAAGATGAGACCCTCTGCCAGAACCTTGTGGATGCGCTTGATAAGGGCTTCATTTGCCCTTGCTCTCTCCATACAGGGCGGCTGTCTTCTTTGTAGCTAAGAAGAACAGGTTCTTTGCCTGATCACAGACTACTGCGCCCTAAATGAGGTGACAGTCAAGAATAAGTACCCCCTGCCGCTGATTGACAACCTGTTTGATACGCTTGCAGGTGCAAAGATCTTTAGCAAGATCAATCTCACTGCAGGGTACAACCAGGTCCGCATTGCACCTGGTTATGAGGCAAAAACTGCCTTCTGCACACGCTACAGATTGTTTGAGTGTCAAGTCATGAACTTCATAATGACCAACTCTCCTTCCATCTTTGTCATGTTGATGAAAAAAGAATCTGGGAACTGATTGGAAAATGTGTGGTTGTGTACCTTGAAAAAATTATTGTCTTCAGTCAAGATCAAACTACACACCTCCAACACCTCCATGATGTCCTTGACACCCTTTGGAAAAACTAGCTAAAAGCTAAACCCTCCAAATGCAAGTTCCTCAAGTCGGATCTGTTATTCCTTGGGCACACCATCTCTGCCCATGGGATAAAGCCCAACCCTGCCAAAATCAAGGCAATCACCAGCATGCCGCCCCCCACTGATGTGGGCCAGGCGCAGACATTCTTAGGCATGGTTGCCTACGTGCACAAGTTCATTCCCAATTGCAGGGAACTGATTGCACCTCTCACTGAGCTCCTCAACACCAAACAGTGCTCCCATCGGACCCCTGTAAGAGATTGAGCCTTCAAGATGTTGAAGCAAAGACTCACAACAGCACCAGTACAGCAGTTTCTCAATCAAAACTGTCAGTACAAACTTGAGACCAATGCCTCTGACAGGGCCATAGGGGGTGTGCTAATGGTAGAAACTGACAATGACGTCTTCCTCCCTGTGGCATATGAATCCAGGAAACTCACCAACTTGGAACAACTCTATCCCATTCATGATAAAGAATTGGCGCAATTGTGCACTGTGTTGAGAAGTGGCGCTGTTACCTGGAAGGTGCTACCTATCCACCCCGCGTTCTGACAGACTACAAGTCACCTCAGTACTTCAACATGCAGTCCCACTTGATATGCTGCCAAGCAGGTTGGGTTGAGCGCCTATCCCCTTACTAGTTGCACATTGAGTACAAGCCTGGGAAGAAACTTGTCACAGCTGACGCCCTCTTACAATTCTAAGTAGTGTCCATCACTGGGGACAATGGTTTCAACCCATATTGGCCCATGATCTACCTCTGCCCTGAGGCAACTTGCTATGAAGGCCTTAAATTGACAACTATCTCCAAATTGAAGGACAACAAAATTCAGAACACCATCAATGCTGGTAACATTTGCTGTCGGGCAGAGACAGGTGAAAAGACGCCTTACATTCCCACCACACAACAAGGTGACACAATATTGCACTACCACCAAACCCTGGGTCACATCAGAGGGTGTAATCTCTTTGAGATCATGAAACTGAAGGTTTGGTGGCCGCGCATGCGTCAAGACATCTTGATCCTCTCAAAATGTGAGTGCTGTGCAAAAAGAATATGTCCAAACCTGCACCCCCCAAGTCTGTCCTGCCCATTAAGGCCATGGAACCCTTTGAGCAGTGGGCTCTTGACATTGTGGGACACTCCCTGAAGACAGACTGGGGAAGAAGTACATTATCACTGTCATCAACTACTTCACTTGCTGGCCAGTGGCCTGGGCAATAACTAACCACACCGCCACAACCATCACCTGCTTCATTGGCAAAGAAATCATGGCCTGCTTTGTGCAACCCAAACGCCTCATCACAGATGGCAGCCCCAAACTCATTGGACATGTCATGAATGCATACCACGCCAAGAACACACTCTAATGTATAGTTACAACCCCCTACCATCTGAAAACCAATGGGTTCATAGAACAGTTAAACGGCTCACTGGTGCAACTGATTGCCAAGCTCTCACAAGAGCACCCAACACCGCATGGACTAAACACCTGCCTACCGCTCTACTTAGCCTATGAGCAAGAATCAACAGGGGCACAGGGTTCAGCCCCAGCACCCTGGCCTTTGGGATGCCTGACAGTCTGACAGGAGTTGAACAGGGAAAGCTACAGTCCAGAGTTCCTGAAAAACCTCCCCTAGTGACAACCCCATCCCTAGCTTAATGGCATGCCAAAGCCTGGGAAATTAAACACAGGCAAATTAAAGGAGTGACAAAGCACCTCAAAGCCAGGTACACTGTAGGTGACCCCGTCTACACCATCAACCCCAATTCTGCCAAGTTGGAGCCCAACCACCTAGGGCCCTTCAAGATAGCTGCTGTCTATGACAATCATACCTATCAACTCAAAGATGCCCAAGGGAATACCAATATGCTTGACCACAATTGCTTGCGCCCCTGCCGCGCCATCCCCCCACAAAACCTGTTTGTGCAGACCTTCCCAGACCTTCTGCAGAATCCAGTCTTGGTGTCTGACAATAAGCAGGGGGCAAGGGGGAGTGTTTCAACTGAGTTTCTATACTTGCCTGCTAATGTATCTTACTATACACAGGGGGCGCTCTATGAGTTACCCCTTGACGTATCTAATGACATGAACCAATCTGGTGGCAATATTGAATGGCAGGTACTATATCCTAATTAGGAGTGCTATCAATTTTACCTGCTGATCCCTGCACAAGTTATTCCTTGGCTTCAAGCCTTACATGGAACTTCCCACTATGCCACCCTCTTGTGGCCTTGTGGCTTTCTCCATATGGTATATTAATCACAATATTCTACAATAAACAATGCCTTATTCTTATTATTTTATACTTTCTATTGGACTATTGTCTTCCCCAATTCCAAATACTGAATCCTCATTGGTTCAGTTGCAACAGTTGCTTCATCTTAGATATGATTTTGGTTTTTGCGGGATGGGGATGCAGGCCCTGACTATCTATGACAAAGCCCAGGTATTCCAGCTGGTCCTTGAAGAACTGGCATTTACGCAGTTTTATCTTAAGGTTGGTGACTGATAGCCTCTTGAAGACCTCTTCCAGGTGAGCTAGATGCTTGGTGAAAGTCCTAGAAAAGACATTGATGTTGTCCAAGTACACTAGAACGCAGGAGAGTTTAAGGCCACCAAGGATGGTGTCCATAGCTTGCTGGAAGGTTGCAGGGGCATTGCAAAGCCCTTGCAACATCCTTGTTAGTTGGAATAGTCCTTGTGAGGTTATGATGGCGCATTTTTCTTGTTCTTTGGGGGGGTATTTTGATCTGCCAATAGCCCAATATGAGGTCAATGGCAGAGAAGTTTTGGTGCCTCTAAGGCAGTCTAATGTGTCACCTATGTAAGACAAGGGGTATGAGTCTTTTTTGGTGACCTTGTTGAGGCGTCAATAGATTATGACAACTTGGTTATAGTCATCTTTCTTCTTGACAATCAGGATAAAAGATGCCCAAGGACTTTTGGATGGGATCAGCATGCCTTGTTTCAGCAGTTTGCTGACTTCATCCAAGACAGCCTCTTTGTTTGCTTTTGATTACTGTATGGGGCGCATGCAGATTGGAGGAGTAGATCCTGTGTCAATGTAGTGGGTTACTCCTTAAGCACAACCCAGATTATGATTGCTTTCAGAAAAGATTGAGCAGTACCTCTCAAACAGCAATGATGCCTGAGCTTGCACCTCAGGACCAAGGGAGGCAAGATCTACTAGGGGTGTAGTCAGGTGGACTGATAGTCCAGGGTTGTCTGTTATACCCATTTCCTTAAATTTACCAAATCCCTTAACTTCAGATAGTTCCTCTGCGGGGTAGAAGTGTAAGAAGCCTACCACTTGGTCTTCCTTGATAGAAAGTGTCTTCTTTGTGAAGTTGGCCAGAGATAATAATGCCTAGCGTAATGCACGGTTCAAAGTGAGAACAACACCAGGGTTCAATGACTTCTCCATATGGGTCATTATTTGTTAGATTAATCTGTTTCCTATTAACTGTGCTACTTAAAACTTTAAAATTTTGTTTTAATTTTCTTATCAATAAATTTAAATAATTACAACAATTTTATCAAAATAAATCTTATTTAATCCTTACAATATAAAAACCTATATTAAATTAATAATTTTCTACTTGCAGCTAAATTAAACTGTATTAAAAGCTAGTAACAATCTTATTTCATATACCATTATTTCTTGAAAGCTGATTAGTATAAAATGACATCATTCTAAAAAGAGCAACCTAAAAATACAATAAAAACTGATATGATGCTTTTTGTTAGAAATCAAATTGTTGCCTAAAATCTTAGCTTTTTTAAAATATTTAATTTAAAATATAATAATTTTTGAATCCCTCTTTTTAAAAAGAGGGCAGATAGCTTTTTTGCATATTTAATAAATATTAAATAATTTTGGATTTTTTAAAAAAAATCTAGTAAAAAGTTAAAAAAAAACTAAAACTAAAATTAAAACTGAACTTTTATTGAAATTTCAGTGATCTCATTTAGCATAAGTAATTTATTCTTAAGTTAGATTTTATAGAAAATATATAATAAGAACTTATAAGAGAGTAAAAGTTTTTCTTTTCAAAATTTTAAGTATTTAATATTAATAAAATAGCTTTATACAACTATTTAATAAAATTATATTTTTATACTGTATGCTAGAGATAATATGTATAAAAAATTCAAACATAAAAAAGAATGTATCAAAATCTTGCTTTATTTAATTAAATTTTATAAAGGTTAAAATTTATTTGAACTAAATGAAAAATGATCTTAGTCATTGTATCTATAAAAATAAGATACAAATTTAATTATACAAGCAAATATTTATATGTGATTAGAAAAACATTTTTGTTTTGATAGATTTAAAATATATAAAGTTCATTTTTTAAGAACTGTTAAAGGTTATAATAAACTTAAGTTTATTTAAAAAAAGGTTTTTGAGTTGGTTACTAAAAGTAAGCTAAATAATGATTTATACTTTAAATTTAGTTTACTGATTAAAATATCATACTTTAAGAGTTAATTAGCATATTTTATTTCAAATAATAATTTTATAATTTTACATTCAAAGCCACTTCAAGATACTAAATTGGTATTGGAATATAAAGTTGCAGCACAATTCTGAAAGCTGAGATTAAGGGCTTTCTAATGATATTAGTTTGAGCAAGATTAAAGTACTATTTGCGGAAATATCAACAGTTAACCAGAATATAAAAAGGGGTAAATAAACAATGATATCAGACTTCAGGGGTGATATTGATAAATTTAGGAGATCAGTTGGGGGGTCAGTTGGGGATTTATGCCTGTAGTGCAAAAGCTCAGCTAACATGGTATTTAAATAGATCAACTTTACAGAAATTTACTTTACAATCTACACCTTTACTCCTCTCTGATAACTGCACATCTATTTCCAAGCAAGAACTGTCTGAACCAAGCCAAGGAACCCAACCACTATCATTATGGAACCTATCAAGTTTGCACCTCAGATGACAACCTTCTTCTCACTGGGGGCTTCTACTAAGAGAGAAAGAATCTCTATGCTTAAACAAGCATTCCTTTTTACTTCTGGCAGTGATCTTAACAGCTTTATTGAGCATTTCTTATTAAAAACAGAGTTTGGAAAAAGTACCTTCTTACCTGTCATACAAAATTCTAAGACAGATGATTTCCTTAACAACCTAAAGGAATTGATGTCAGAGTCCCCTGCCAAGCACCTTCCTTCCCTAAGAGCATTGGTTACATCAAGCTACAGTCTGAAAGAGCTTTGGGATTGTGGATTTAAAATGACAAAAAATGAGTATTCATATTCTAAAAAAATAAAAAATGCTAAAAAAGCATCATTAAATTCAAAAAATAAAAAAGGAAAAAATGATTCAGTAAAGAAAGAAAACAATAAATATTTTAAAACATATATTAAAAAATTTATTTCCAACTAGCCAATTCACTAAAAAATCCCCTGGATTGATTTATGAAGAATTACAAAAAGAGTTGAGTGAATACTTAACTAAAATAAAATACTCATTATTGAAAACAAAAAAAAGAAATTTACAAAGATATGAAAATAAAAACAATTTTTCTATTTCACTTTCCACTTTTTATAAGCTTATTCCTAATAGTATAATTAAAAGCAAAAAGTAAACTGATATGTGTAACATTTGCAACTTAAAAAAGTCATTAGAAATGAAGAAAAAGGATTTGAGTATAAAGAAGTTGCCATTGCCTAAATCTATTAAAGAAAATTTGGAATCTATTGACCTACATGAAAAGTTTTATAAGCATCAAAATAAAGAATATATTAGTGATATAAATAATCTTGATAATAATTCATGTGTTATAGTAATAGACTATAAATAAAACTTTAAAATAGGTGGGGGTCCTATAGAGACAAATAATTGTTTTTATGAGAAAATACCTATTTCTTTATTAGGATTTGCAATTGCTTTTAAAGAAAATGAGAAAATTAAATATGAATATCATGACTTTTTATCTGAAATTTTATCTCATGACTCTTTGTTTTCAGGTCAGTGTTTGATAAGTCTGCTTAAAAATAATAAATTTAAGAATATTAAAAATATTAAAGTTTGGACTGATAATGGTAATCATTTCAGATCTTATGAATTCTTATATTATCTTTTTAAAGAGGTACCTAAAATTATAAAAGGAACAATTAAGTTTAATAGATTTGTTGAGTGTCATGGCAAAAGTATTTTTGATGGTCATTTTGGTGTATTATCTAAAATATTTAAACAAAAGGAAAATGAGATGTATATAAAAAATATAAATGATCTCAAAATGGTTTTTGAGAGAGAGGAAGAAAGAAAGGGTCTATATGAGACACTTGTAAATAATTCAGATGTTTCCCAAAAAATCTTTTTTCACATCTATGATAGAAAATCTAGGCCTAAAAAAAGCTGGCTTGAAGTCAAAGCATTTTATGTTAATCTTTCATATTTAATGAAAGATGGTGAGCTGTATGTTTCACCTTTGACATTTGAGGATGTTAAGGAGTACTCCAAAATAAATTATTGTGCAAAGTTCTGCACAGATGACAGAGAAACAAAGAGAGCTGATACTACTAAAGGATTAGTAGGACATGTTCATGAAGTTGGACGCATAACAAAAACTTATATTTCACATAGGGTAAATAGTCTTTTAAATACAACAACTTTTTTTCTAAAAATAACTAAGAAATTAATTATATGAGCCAAAGATAGGGTAATAGCAATTATAGCTTTGGGGCTGCTATTACTCTCCCATGCAACTCATATATTTAATTCTTGGCTTATTAAAATAGAAAAAGGGTTTTAGCAAAAAATACAGCTAATAGAAATAAGATTTATTTCTGTTATTTGTATATTTTACACTATTAAACTTTTCTTCAGTAAACTAAGCATTATACTAATGTTCAAAAAACATAAGTTTATGACTTAAATGATACCAAAGAAGTTAAAAGGCTTTGAAATACTTAAGCTGGCGCCTTGGCTTAATCTAACAAATAATGACCCATATAGCCCTTTAGGGACAACCACAGACAACCCAGTCTCTGCAATCTTCTAGTGTCCTTGTTCCAGGGGAAATGCAGGACTGGTCCTCAGCAGAATACCCTTATGTTCCGGAATCTGTGTAGGATGTTTGTGTCTATGTTTCCCAACAAGTTTGTATTCCACAGGGACAATTCTGTTGGCGTAGGCCAGGTTGGCAAATTTTCAGGGCTTGGGAGCGGTGTCTTGACCTTACCTACTGAAGAACAAGGGTAAGGTTTGACCAAGGATTTTGAAGGTGACAAGACCCCAATGTGTCATGGCTCCATATTTCACCAGGAAGGAGGTTCCTAAGAGAAAATTTTAGGTGTTGTTTGGCAGTACAACTTCTGGGGCAGATACCACAATGGAGCCAAATTGCATAGGTAGTGTTCTGTATGCTCCCACAGAGTAAGTGGGTTTTTTGCCAGCTTTACCAAAGGGCAATCTGTAGTCAGCATCTGGGGCTACAACCAATTTATTCACCATCTTAGTGGAGATGATGTTAAATGGAGCACTGCTATTCCCTATTTCTCAAATGTGATGTTGTTAACCAATATGTCAATGTAGGTACAATAAATATAAGAGTCATTGAGGCTTTTTAATGTATGTATCCCATTCTCCTTGTCACTCTCCAAGGTGCAGGGAAGGCTTTTGCAGACATTGGGGTATATGGACTTAAGCTCCTCCAGAGGGAAAGCTACTTGTATTGACTTCAATTTTGGGGTGTTGTTAGAGCATGACAAATGGCGGTTTTCTCTGGCGTCCTGTAATTGGGCTGCATATGGTTTTGATACTTCAGCCAGGGCGGCCTCTTTGTGCTGGACTTTAGTTTGAGAGCGGATAGTCACAGCATAGAGGCCATTGACTACAACCATGTGAATTGCGTCCTCATGCAGCTCTTTGGGGTGGTGTACTTTGGGGCCAGGTTTGATGGGAAGGTTGAGGGATTTTGTGGAGGTAAAATTTCCCTCTTCTATTCCACCTTGGCTTTTCCCTTGTTGATGCTAGCAGGATGGGATTGTACAATGTGTAACTTCTTGGCTTTGGTCAGGCATTTTGATTTCCAATTTCCTGCTGTGTTGCAGGAAATGCAGTAGGGACCCTTCACATCAGGAGGGTGTGCAGAGGACTTAGCAGAATTCTCCTTCTGGAAGCGTGGTTTTTTGTAGGCTGCCTTTGGTTGCTTGGGTTTGGGTCTATTAGGGGGACCAAACGTTTCAGTGTGGCTACAAAGACAGTCCACAATTTCTGACATATCTTTTCCCTTTGCGTAGGCGGGAGCCATTGCTCTGTGGAGTTCTTTATAGTGATGGGTTGCCTGCTTCATTGCAGCGCAAATGTCAAAGGTTGAGATTGTTCAAGAACCAAGGAGTACCAGCGCGTCATGATAGAACCTTTCCACAAATTCTTGCAGTGTTTTTCCTGGGGCAAACTTTACGGCTCCAAGCTTGGATTTCCTGGTGAAGAGGATATCCTCTCCACCAAACTCCTTGAGTACAGCCTGTCTTGATTCTTAGTAACTCTAGTCAGTTGCAGGTAGTTGTAGCATCACTAAGTTGACGCTTACTGTATCTAAAGTGATGATGAGCGTGGTCACCTTCTGGTGGTTGCTGGCGTCTCTCATTGCCATTTAAAAAAGTCTTAGGAAGGAATACATGCTTTCTTGCTTGTCAAATTTGGGGAGGTTGAGAGGTTTGAGCTGTTTGTTTGTGATTGTAGCATCAGCAGGCTGGCAGGGAGAGGCAGCTGATTGTATATCTGCTGTATGACTACACCTAGCCCTAGTTGTGGCTTTTGGTGTGAATGGTTCTCTGGTAGAAAGGGTGGTGAACACCTCAGGAATTTCCCTGTTTGTGTGTTCCACTTCCTCCTCAGAGATATTGTTGGCATCCTTATAGTGATCAGTAGGCACAGAAGATGACATCTGTTGGCTGGTGGGATGCATTTACAGCCTTTTGTTTCTAGTAGGTGAACCTGGGCTTCCATTCTGACCAGGTGGTTGTGGACATTCAGTTTGTTCATATGCAGGATTTTCTGAAGGAGCTCAGACTCTACACCCAGTGTGGTTTTGGAAAAGTGTGAAACAGTGTTCTTCATGGTCACTTGTTCTGTTTGTAGGATCATTATAGTTTTGTGGGCTCTGGAAAACTCCTTCTTGAATCCACTAATTATGATTTCCATGGTTGCTACCTTTGTCTCCAGTGCTGTAATCCTGGCACTATTTGGGCATGGCAGCGGTTTGGGCATGGATGAGCAAGATACCTTCATATGGCTGTTGAACTTTGCTTCTAGTCTCTGAAAATCATCCAGAACATATTTCTCAAACTGGTGGAGTTGTGAACCCAGCTGTTCCACCTCCTTGTCTAGGGCAATTACATTCTGGTCAGTGGTGGCCAAATCATCTGCCACTTGCACACTGAACTTATCTAATTTGGCACAGAACTTGTGCACGCCCTGAAGCCATGCCAGAGAGGCTCCACAGGCGCCCATTGCCCCATATACCATGGACCTGAGCTTTGTGTTGAGGATATTGATCAGTTCATCTATACAGGAATGAACATTCCCCCCATGGACTGATTAGACAGGACCACAGCATGAATCTCTGAAAAGGAGGTGTTGGCTGTAGCCCACTGCTCAGCCCAATCACAACAGCAAGAGAAGAGGGCATCACCCAGAGAATACAACTCTAGATTCTGGTGGGTGGCAACAAGCTGGAGCTGCTTTACAGAGGGCTGTACAAAGCCAGCAAGGTATTCCACAGTATGTTCTCCTCCAGAAAGGCGCTCCTGAAGGGCTTGGAATGAACCGTTTTGATAAAGCCAGTAGAGCTGCCAACAAGTCTCCTGGTATCAATAATGAAAAACAATGCTGAGGTTCTGTTCAGGTTGGTCAGAAAGAAGGAGGCGGAACCTGCAGAGTAGAGTCTCAGCCAGCCTCACAATCTGTGTGTGATCATAGGAACCAACCAAGGTGGGGCCCTCAGGAACAGAGGGCAGAGGGGCCATGACCAAAAGGACAGTCATGAGAGGGTGAACAAACACAGGGTTGCTCACAAAAAAGACAGGAGCACTCTCACTGTCAGATTATTCAATCTTGTACCCATGTTTATTAGCCTATCTGGGCAGAGGCAGAGCCAAGGATGATCCTTGGCGGGAAGGGACGGTTTCTGTGGGCATTTGCAGAGGCTCAATTTCAAGTGAGCACCAATGTTGATCAACTTGGGTTATTGCTGGTATACTCAAAGCTACAGATAAATGTTAGCCTTGCCAATGTACTCTACCTAATCCTATGCAAGAGCACTACAGACCACAATAGAATAGAACTTTGAAGATAATTATGTTTATTGAAACTGGAGTACAATCTAGCCAGCAGCTGCAATCTATCCAGGTGTAACTAAGAACTTGTTTTCATCCTTTCAGGCGTCTATCTCAATATATACTACAAAAAACCTTGTTCTTGTCCTTTCAGACAGCTCTCAGTGGCTACCTTTGCAATAGGTCCATCTTTGCTGGCTGTGCCTATCTTGATTGGCTGTCCTTGGCACATGTGTTGCTACTGGCCTTAGCAGGCGTACATGGCACTATAGCTACAACCTACACTCTTTTTGAGCTAGCCTACTGCCATTTATTGATTGGCTGTATCTTACAAACCTATTAATGCGCTGGGAAACTACACCATATTTAGTTGACACTTATTAATGGTCCTTAATCTGTTCTCCAACATTGGAAGGTAGAATTCCAGTATTCCATTTGTAGGGCTTAATCAGTTATCTTTTTCTGGCTGGCAAGCCTTCTGCTTATTAATGCAACAGTTCAAATTGAGGATTATACGCTGTATAATAGCAGACTTGATCCAGTATGGACTTGTGGATTATCTGCCATGTAATGCTGACACAAACCAATAAAGAACCCAATTATAGGCTGTATAATGCTGATCCAAACTTGATATTTCTTAGCCATATGTGCATCACTTGTTTGATATACTCATATATGTCCATCAGGTTGAGTAGGACTGAGTTGATACAACGTCCAGTAGGGTAGGATGGGCAATATACAATTGATGATTTCAATATTACACACCATGTAATTAATGATAAACACTATATTGGCTAACGTTTATACAGTGTATAATGCTAATATCAATTATAATAAACTAGAGATTATACAGCGTATAATCACTACACATAGGAATGATGATCTGTTATAATATGGAGTATAATTGTTGCATCTATCATAATAAACTAACAATTACACGGTGTATAACCCCCATATCTATTATAATATATTGGTGATTATACAGCGTATAATTACTACACTTAATAGAATATTGAACTAGTGATAATATAGCATATAACTGATAAAGATCTGCGTGAGATGATTAGCCTGATCATTTTTGGTCAATCAGTCTAATCTCACAGTTGTTTTAAAAATTCACCTTTTTTCATTTGCAAAGTTTTACTGCCAAAAACTACATATTGTTATCACTATGAATTGTTAAATGTTTTAAGCAAGTCCTATGGTTAAATTTTTTATTTTATGGAGCTGAAAGAAAGTTTTTGGCAACTTTTTTTAGTTTTAGATCCAACTAACATTGGTGCAAAAATATTTTTTAACTTTAAAGTGTCAAAAACCAACTATATTACTTTAAAAAGTGTTTTATTATAGATTATTTTATTTTGACTGCATTTGCCTTATTATTATAAAGATCTATATCTTCAAAGCTACTTTGTTGTTTACTTACCAAAAGTAATACCCTAAAAAATTAAGACATCACTAAAGAAAAAAATTAATTGAGCTAGCTTTATTCCTGATCTTTTTGGTATAGATTATAAAAATAAATATGTCAGAAATTAAACCCAGGCAAATGAAAAAATATTAAAATGTTTTAGAGAATGTCACCAACTAACTCAGATAATGCTAAAAAGTAAAAAGTATAAGCTGATAAGTGGCATCTAATGGCATATGTTGTGAATACTGCTATTCACCATGTGTCAATTTTGCTTTTGGTGGGCCATTTTGAAGACAAATCTCTTGCTTTTGCCTCTTGAAATGAGTTGATGACTGAATCAGGAAATACAATTGTTTGGTTTCTTGACTCTGTGCATCTCACTTGCCCCACTCATGCTTGTGGCAAGTGATCCTACTATCCTGGTAGTGTTTTGTGGTATTCCTAACCACTGTATAATCCTTTTCCCAATTCACCAATAAAATTAAGTTCAATTCACATTTTTGTCTTTGTGTTGTCCAGTACTTCTGCGCCTCTCTCTAGCCACAACTAGCAGAGATTATTCTTCCAGGGCCACAAGGTAATTACATAGACTTCCCTGTCATCTAACCAAAATTTAGTATAAATTCAATCCTAAGGTTAGGATTCCCTGTTGTGTGTCTGTGCTGCACCTCAGAACACAACAAAAATGGTGCTCACTACAAGGGCTGTAAGCCCGCTGGTTACCCCTTTCACATCCATGTTTCCAAGTCCTTTGCCTCTGCCTATAAAAGAGCCAACTTCACCTGAAATTACTAGCCCTCCTATTGAGGAAGATATTGAAAACCTGCCTATTATTCCTACTGCAATGAACCTCAGGAAGGGTCCCTGCCTAGCTGCTTACCCCATGGGTACCCCTGACTTAGAACAAGTCATAGCAGTAGCCCTTGGGATGGCCTGTGAAGGAGCCATTCCTTGCCTTCAGCTGCAGTTCAGTCAAGTAGAATACTATGAATTGATTGTGGCTCCTCAAATTCCACAGCATCTCCTCTCAGAAGCTGGCTCTGCTGAGCACTTACTATTGTCCTTTGTGCAACCTTCCTCAGCCCACCATCAAATGGTGTTGGGGCTTCATGTCCAAGAAATCTTGTCTCTACAAGCAGCAGTTACTCATTGCTGGGACCAGTTTGCTGCCTTACAACAGTGGATCCATTCTGTAAAGTTATGCCTCCCCCTTAGGCCTTCACTTCAATTCCTGCCAAATGCTTGGGAATTTCTACCAAATTATGTTTGAATATTTATCTGAAAGGTTACTTAAAAAGCCCAAGAAAGGCCATCAATTTAATATTTTAGAATTATTCTGAAAATGCCCCTGCCTAAACAACCCAAGAGACACCTCTGGTTAAATATCATGTGCAAGAGAGGCCAGGAGCAGTGGTAATTGCATCCAAAGCATATTCCTGATGTTAGTTGGTTTGGGTTTCCTTTTGACTCTGTCCATTCAAAATTTGTCAAGATCTTTCTGCCTCAAGAAATGCATATGCATCCACTCATATCATTGGTCAATTAGTTTGTGATATTCAATCTACCACCCTAATCCTATCACATCCTTTAAATGAATGCAAGTGTTGTAAAAGACCTTGCTTCATCATTCTCTAATCTAGTAAAGTTCAAAATTTGTTAGTAATTTTGGTCATTTGGTTTTATCTGTTGCTTTGCAGTGTTCAGTCAACTCCTTCCCCCCTTTGACCTACCCAAGAATTGTTGGCAACAACCTTTTAGTTGTTGCTGAAACCGCGATTTTTATTGTTGTTGAGAGCTTGGTTTTATTTCCTCTTAACCTGCTCCCCAATTCTCACACATTCCCTGTTTTCCTTGGTATCTGACAATCAGCGCAAATCTGTTACCTCCCAGACCCGTCTGGTTATTTCTATCAAACAAATGTGTCAGTTCATCCCCAAATACGTGAGGGAGCATCTGCACAAGTTTCACCAGATAGAACAACCCTGGCAAACTCAATTAGATTCCACCTTAAACGCTTATCTCTCCAACTTAAAACAACTTATGCAGCAGCTCAATGCATTGAGCACATATTCATTCAAGCAACTACAGCAGGTAGCAGACTTTGCTGCTAACAGCCTTAATTAACTCAGTGCAGTGTTTGGTCAAGAGAGAGCTGTCATTGCTGCTGCTATAGCCAAACTCCAGAGTCAAATGAATGAATTATCTATGCCCAAGCCAGATGTTCTGCCCTCTCCCCCTTCTGATGACTTGGAGGATAGAGAACAGAGAATATGGGATGCTATTTGAGAGCTACATACAAATACTTGCAGTCAAGGACGTCCTACAGAGGCTCCTCAACCTGACCCCCAGGTGCTTGAGTTGACTGCGCAAGTTGCTGAGCTACAGCAGGGACTTGGCGCCCTACTTGAGATGATGGCAACTGTTGCTAGTCCAGTTGGGGTTATTGACAAAGATGGTTGCTGCCCTGGCTTACCAGGAGCCCCTCAAATCTAATATTCTAGGGAACTAATTGCCCTATCTAACGAGGTGGATTATTTGAAGTGAGACCATACTAAGCTGGATAGAGATGTACAAGAGATGAGTGAATTGATTGACTCTGTGAACAACAGGTTTGTCCCTTGCCTCTCAGTGGGGCCATCCCTTACCTCTCAACTGGCTGAGCTCTCTACAGTAGTGACCTCCCAAGGTCAACACCTAGATGTTAATGAACAACAGAACACTCAAGCTGTCAATATGGGTACCTGCACTGTTGAAACCTTGACTACCCTTAAAGAGAGTGTTTGTCAGCTGTTGGCTAGACAGCCCCCCCCTCTGAATCTGAAGCAGAGTTTTCCCTGCATATAAATGTACTTGATAGCAACAATGGTGGTCCAACTCCCAAAGCACACTTCAAGCCTACCTTTAAGCAAGTCTTTGACCCCAGAATCTCAACCATTACAACTTTCCTAACTATCTATGAAACTGCCATGAGACAAGCATCAGATGAGGTTAAGAAGGAACATATTATGACCTGTATACACCCAACTTACCAGGAGGTGGTGGTGCCTGAACTACCCACCATTAAGATGTGGGAAGATATGAAGCAGCTTCTGATTGACAAGTTTGGTGGTGACCTTAGCCTGGAAGTAAAAAAAGGACACTTTTATGCACATTGCTTTCAAGCCTAAAGAGCCGCTAGCCAAGTTTGCAGACAGATTCTACATGGAAGGATAGAAGATGATAACAAGCAGGCAATTGACAGCCCATGAAACTTAAATGGCTTTTGCTCAAGCCCTCAAAGTTAACCAGCTTCTGTGTCTTCACTCCAAAGCCCATAAAGCTATGCTTTCCTCTATGAAGAGCATAAAGATGCTGTTGCAAGACATCAACCTTACCCATTCTGGAGCAGTCATTAGGGAAAGTCAAGCTGCTTCCAACTCTGTTTTGTCTTCCTGTGGTCCTTGCATTCTTACCATGAACTTGCAAAATCCTCCTCAACGCCAAGGTTGCCACAACTGTGGTCAGATAGGTTATCATCCTCAAGTCTGCACCAACCCACGGGTTGAAGGAGCTGATCCAAAAGAGCAGGCGGGAAAAGAGCAGTCAGCCTAGAGGCAGAGACACTCTTGGTTGACAATTCTTCCCAGTCTCTTTCAATCCCTCCCTCTATATCTTACTCCAAGCATGCTGATAATGAGGATCCTCCTATCCTCCTACTGTTTCACAATAGTTCTGACAACTCTGACCTGGATTACTCTGATACAGACGACGCTGATGCATATAGGTACTCTGTTCTGGTTGTTTCCAAAACCATTACACTCCCCTATAAATTGTGTTCATGAAAGACTACAACTATTGCTAAGCCTTTGCCTTAAGCCAAAGAAGTTATCTTTTGTCCTTACCTCACTCAAGCTAAGTGGTCCCCTGTGCTAGTGGAGTTGTCAGAGGAAACTGCTGAGGTTGCAGACACTGTATTCAAGAATGTATCTGTTTTTCTCCCTCTCCAAACTGTTTATAAGGAGTTTCCAGGATTAAGATGAATGATTGAGAAGTGGGATAAGGAACTAGCAGAGGCTCAAGATATCTTGGCTGTTCTTCCACCCTTTGGTAAAACTATCACTTGAGTAGAGATCTCCATTCAAAAAGTGAAGATAAAGGCTGTTATAGACACTGGCTCAACAGTCAATGTTGTCTCCTCCAAGCTATGAAGAAACTCAAAATTGCCCCTGACCTTAATTATCACCAGTTGTATGGCACAGCTGGACTGTCTATGATTTGTGCCATAGGAGCATATTCTGCTCTACCCATGCAGTTTGGCAAGCTTCTCCTAGCTGCGCCAGCAGTTGTCTTGGAGAACAAGAGTTATGATCTCCTGGTTGGCACTCAGTTTCTTAGGGAATATAATGGGATAATCAACTTGAAAGATGGTTACCTCTCTATTCTAGGATACAAGGTCCCTCTGATCTTTGAAGAGCTGGTTAAAGTTCCCGGGAAGCGCCTGAAGACATGTGCCTTGGAATATCCCACTGGGGTTTTCAACCTCAAATATTGCACCCACTCTTCAAACATAAATTTCTGCCCATGGCTTGCCCTGCGTCTGAGGGGAACCTCTCCTGGCTACGTCTGCTGTAAACATCACCCCTGGCTCTCAAGCCATCTTGGACTCCCAAATATTGTATGAACTACCTGAAAAAACCTTCTTGGAGTTGTACTCTCCCCTCTCATTAGGGCGCAATAAACCTTATCTCTGTCCTGGAATCCTAGTTGTCTCCCATAAGGACCATGTTCAATTTTTGGTAGCCAACCTGACTGCTCTCCCCATGACAGTGTCTAGGGGGCAGGTCGTCAGATATGGCAAGTTGAGGGTGCTCCTGATGTCCTGTCCCTTCATTTTTTTTGGCACGTTCCAGAATTTTAACCTACCTGGAGACAAGCCCCAAGTTCTATCCTTGTTCACTGCGCAAGACTTTCCACAGCTGTCCCTGGTTCAACAGAAAGAGTTGCTAGACTTTCTAGACCAATTTCCTAACATCTTTGCTAAGCACAGTACCAACTATGGGTTAGCCAAAGGCGTTATCCATTAGATTGACACTGGCAACGCTCCCCCCTTCTGTGCTAAACCATATTGCTGCAGCCGCGTGAAAGAGGCCTGGGTATCTAAAGAGCTCAATCAACTGTTAGACGCTGGGCTGCTGGCACCTTCCCAAAGTTTTTGGGCATCCCCGCTGCTCATCTTAAAGAAGAAGAATGGGGGTCATTGTATTGTGATGGACTATTGCCATTTGAACTCTTTGACTAAGAAGGACTTGTACCCCTTGCTGTTTATTGATGATGCTCTCCAACGTCTTGGAGGCTCTAAGCTTTTCTCTGCAATGGATCTGGCATCTGGATACTGGCAAGTTGATCTATTGCCCAAGGATTGCCAAAAAGCCACGCTCATTACCTCTGAAGGGCTTTTTGATCCTACTCGCATGCCGCAGGGACTCTGCAACGCCCCGGCCACCTTCCAAAGGGCCATGGACTCCATCCTCTGTGACTTAAAGTTGTTGTGTGTCCTGGTATATTTGGATGATATAAAAGTTGTCAGCGCTACCTTCACCAATCACCTGGCTCATCTCAAAGAGGTGTTCATAAAGATTTGAGAAGCTGGCCTTAAGTTAAAACCTTCCAAGTGTGCCTTCTTCAAAGAACGTCTTGAATTCTTGGGCCATGAAGTAACCCAGACTGGGATTTTCCCAATGACTAAGAAGGTTGAAGCCATTGACAAAACGCTTCCCCCACCAACCTGCAAGAGGTAAAAGTTTTTCTAGGGATGATGGACTACTATAGACAGTTTATCCCTGACTTTGCCAATACTAGTGAGCCTCTAGTTCAGCTGTTACGTAATTTCCCTTTCAAATGGACTGCCAGTCAGCAGCAAGCCTTTGAGACCCTTAAGCAAAAACTCAAAGAGGCACCAATCCTAGTGTATCCTGACTATAATAAGGAGTTCATCCTGTACACCAACGCTAGTGATCTTGCTATTGGAGCTATTCTGGCCCAACTAGACAACAAGGGTATAGACCATCCTATGGCTTACACTTTCTGTGTGCTAAACAAACATGAGAAGAACTATAGTGTCACAAAGAAGGAGTGTCTTGCCGTGTTGCATGCAGCCAAGCAGTTTTTTCACTATGTATATGGTACCCACTTCACAGTTGTCACTGACCACGCTTTTCTTAATTGGTTACAACAGCTTAAGGAGCCTGAAGGGCACCTAGCTAGATGGGCTCTACGTCTGCAAGGATACAACTTCACTGTGCTCCATTGCCCTGGGATTCAACACCAGAACGCTGATGGGCTCTCCATAATGCCCATTCTTGCCTTGCATCCTGCAAAGGCTGATTGGTTATAAAAACTAATTGGGTATCCTCCTTCTTGGGAAAGTGAGACAGAAGAGGTACAACTGGCTTTGTCCAAGCTATCCAAAGATATCATCATACGTGATAATCAACTCTTCAAAAAGGTACAAGATCAATATCTGCCTTATGTACAACCCAGTCTTTGCCTCTTGTTGGTGTCACAAGCTCATAAAGAGACTGGGCATGGAGACATTGCCAAGACTTTTGACTGGCTTCAGAAGAATTACTTCTGGGAAAACCTTTGCCTGCTGATCCCAGATGTCATAGCTAGTTGCCACAACTGCCAGCTGCAGAGGCCTTGAGCTGTTGCCCACAAATTCAAATTAGTTCCCCCTCAACATGCTTTTCACACTGTCAGCATTGAAACGGTAGGTACTCTCCCCAGTTCATGTTCTGGGTGTTCCTTTATCCTGATTGCTGTTGATCACTTCAGCAAATGGGTAGAGGTTTGCCCCATAAAGGACATCATGGCCAAGACAACTGCTGCTTTCCTGTTACAAGATGTTTTCTACTGCCATGGCTGTCCTCAAGTGCTTCTCTCAGATAATGGGACTAACTTCAATGCCAAGCTATTAACCTCTATTGTAGAAGCTTTGGTATCTCATCATTCTTTCTCTGCCTCCTACAACCCTTCTTCCAATGGGGCAGTCAAGCGTGAAAATTCAACACTGATCTCTATCATGAGGAAGCTCACCTACTCTGACACTGCCAACTGGGACCTATACTTACCTTCTGCCCTCTTTGTATATTGTCTTAGCAAATATCATGTCACTGGGTACTCCCCTTTTGCTATGCTGTATGGGCAAGAGGCTACTACTCCTTTGCTCTTGGGGCCCCCTGCTTTTGTCTGATAAGGCCTTGAATCCTGACGGCCACATCAAGGATCTAGTCAACCGCATAATTGATATACAGGCCACTGCCTACACTTCTGCATACAAAACTAAGATGCTTGAGCTTTCTCAAAATAATGCTGGACGCTCCCCATTGCCTGAATTTGATGTTGGTGACCATGTTCTTTACTAACAACACAGAGTAGGTGGGCGCGCGCATAAATTGGACACTCTGTGGATTAGCCTTTAGAAGTGACTTTTAAAAGGGGGTGCAAATACACTGTGAAGCTCCTCTCCAGCAGTTGTCTTTTTGCTCAAGTGTATGCCAAGTTTATCCACAAATATCACCCCCCTAAGGCCAATCTAGGGGAAGACAATGCTGTGAATACTGCTATTCACCATGTGTCAATTTTGCCTTCAGTGGGCCATTTTGAAGACAAATCTCTTGCTTTTGCTTTTGCCTCTTAAAATGAGTTGATGACTGAATCAGGAAATACAATTTTTTGATTTCTTGACTCTGTGCATCTCACTTGCCCCACTCATGCTTGTGGCAAGTGATCCTATCATCCTGGTAGTGTTTTGTGGTATTCCTAACCACTTTATAATCATTTTTCTAATTCACCAATAAAATTAAGTTCTATTCACATTTTTTTCTTTGTGTCTCCACGTACTTCCGCGCCTCTCTCTAGCCACAACTAGCAGAGATTATTCTTCCAGGGCCGCAAGGTAATTGCATAGCCTTCCCTGTCATCTAACCAAGACTTAGTACAAATCCAATCCTAAGATTAGGATTCCCCGTTGTGTGTTTATGCCGCGCCTCAGAACATGACAGCATAAAAAATAATAATTTTATATATACAATATAAAAGATATCCATTTCAAAACAAAAGCTGTATGGCAAACTAAATCAAACATACATGTTTCAGTTAAAAAAGAGCAATATATGATTTTGAGTATAAACTATATCAGCTAAGACAGAGAAAAATATATATTTATACCAAATGCTTAAAATTTAAAGAAAGGTATTGATTTTTTCTTGGGAAGTCAAAGATTGTTATTGAAAATAAAAAATATTTCAAAATTTTTATAGTTTCAAGATAATGCAAGAATTATTTAATCTCTCATTGCTTATATGTCAAAAGTACATTTCATAATAAAAGTAAAAACTTGTAAAATAAGACCTTGCTGATAGAGTAATAGAGATAGTTACATAGCATATCCTTATACTTCTCCAAAGAAAGTTGCACAAACAAAACAATTATCATTTTTATAATAAAATCTATAACTTTGTGTACCACTAATAATCTTAGAAACTATAATAATGAACAAAATTAGATTTTTTGCTAAACTAGTCAAAGAATTTCTGCTAGGGTAACAGAAAAATACCAGTGAGCAGCTATAAAAAAGCTGATTGTAGAACAACTGTTACTTTTTGGTACCCTGCCCACCACTCATAGATTTATAGTAACTAATTTGTGCTAAGATTTTATAACCATGACTAAAAACATTGTAAAAATATATAAATACCTCCACCTTCAAGAAAAGCTAATTACCAGCAATACACTGGAAACACATACCAGTTGGCTGCCTTAAAAGAGTAAAGCTGAGTGTATCACAGCTTTGCTCTTTTGACAGCCAGCCTACACATCTTTCCTTTCACCAGCTATAGGCTAGAAATACATACAGTAGTTTTAAAAGCTATGGCAACAAGCAAAAATACTTCATATTTAAACAAAATCCAACTCTCAGGTTAAAATATGCACTCTGTTAACAGGGTTTATTGGCGTTAATGGGCAAAATGAGTCAACACAGCAACAAAGGGCTCACACACAAAGCAAAACCATTCAAAATACAATCCAAAATACATTGATTCACAAAATAAAATGGTGTGAGTTGACCTTTGTTGTACATGTGTCTACTATGTGAATTGGTGACAAAATACACCCAAGCGTGGTGATTCAAAACTCAAACCAAAACCAAAACGCAATAGCACCTCAACATGTAAACAAAACAACTCAATTGTTGTGTGCAATGGATTGTAATCAAGAATGATACCAATGTATCTAAAATAAGACATGAGATGTGAAATAAAAAATTTAAAAATATTGTGTTGGGTGCTTAATTTGGTGTAAAATATGGGAAAATGGGTGGAAATTATTTTGGTTATTCTAAAATGGGTGTGGTGAACCAAAAACAACTAACTAAGAAATAAAAAATCTATAATTGGGATATTGGGTGGGAAAAAATATTAATTGAATATCCATAAACAGATAAAAGAAAAAAATAGGGAGTAACTTAATTAAGTTTTACTTAATATTTTATTAAATTCTCAAAATGAAAGGAGCATAGCAACAGACTACCATTGCACCTGTTGTGCGCTGCGGTCACCCCCGCAGGTCAAAGAATAGACTTAGTACAACACAAGTGCCTACTCAGGAGGGAAGCAGGAGAGAAGAGTTCCATAGTGACACTGCACTGACACAGCTGATTCAAGGAGCACAAGCTGCTAGGGTGCAGAGCATAAACCCTTGGGTCCCAAAGCTGACCCAAAAGCCCACCAAGGTTACCACTACCAAAACAGTTAGAAACAAGGAGGTAGAACTTACTTCTATGTGTTTGACTTTGTGTACCGGCAAGAGTTGGTCCTGTCAGCCATGCTGGAGAAGGTGAAGCCTGTACTTGATACTAGCTACAAGCCCTACGTCAGTGATGGCAATCAGGAGGATGACAAGCAGCCCCAGCTCTACCAAAACAATGAGAAACAGCTGGTGTTAAAGAAAGTTGCTGTGTTTGTCACCAAGGTGCCCATGCCCTGTGTTGTGCCCAACACCCACAAGACAATCCCCACCGCTAAAAAGCCCACTCACAAGCGCATTCCTGACATTAAGCGCATCATCCTTCTCCATCTCATGCAGGAATCTGGTGATTACAAGGCAGCTGCGGCTCTTGTTGGGGTGGATCCCAAGTATGCCTCAAAGACCTTCAACAAGTTCATTGATACTGGCTGAGTCCTTGCCACGGAGAAATCCTTGTGTGTTTCAACCATGCTCACCAAGGAGCACAAATGGGCAATCTGCCAGTGGATAACCCAAAATTACCATCTTGAACTGGCAAATATACAGGCCATGGTCAAGTCCGCTTTTAGGATTGAGGCCTCAATTTTCTTCTATTATCATTTGGTCAAGGGAATGTGCTTTTCCTGGAAAAAGCTCAGGGTATCCCCCTAAAATCAGAACAGCCCAGCCAATATTGAGACCCAGAAAAATTTTGCTGAGGCGTACACTGCCCTCAAAGCCAAAGAGACGGTGAAATTCTATTATATTGACAAATCAGCATTTGCCTTGTTGATGCGCAATGAGTATGGGTATGTCCCCAAAGGCTCCAATGACAGGATGGCTCAGCGTGCTGCAGTCTGCGCCACAGCATACTCAATGGTGGCTCTCCTTGGTCCAAAGGGGGTCAAGCTGTACCAAATGATACTAGGCTCCCACAATAGCCGGACCTTCCTATCATTTCTCTGATTGGTCCAGGAGCACCTGAGGCACACGAGCCCAGGCTTCACCAACGTAATTGTATTGGACAATGTTGGTCTCCACAAGGTGGCTGACATTCTCAGGAATCCCCAATGATTGACACAAGCATTGCAGTGGGCCCCCAGCAATTGGCCACGGCAAATTTGCACCTTCTCTTCCTCCCCACCTATTTGCCCTTCCTAAATCCCATTGAGGAAGTCTTTGGGTGGCTCAAGCAAGTTGTCAAGTGAGGAACCCCAACAGGGACCAAGGACCTGTTTGATTTGCTGCAGGCTGGGATCCATACCCTCTCAGCTGAGACTGTGGCCAAATTCTATGGCCACGCTGATTTGTTCATCCCTGTGTGCCTAGCCAAACAGCCAATCAATTAAAGGCTTAGTGTGTCCAACTTTTTTATATTCTCTAATTTACTATTCAAGATTTATTGATTATCATTTTATATTTAGATAGTTCTACGCCCGCAATCACATTCAGAAGATCCATCAATAGATGTAAGTAAGTAATTTATTTATCTTATTATATATTATTTAAATATATCATCTGAGTTTATCCCAAACACTTGATACTGGATTACGCAAATATATTTGTATCACTTTTGTCAAATAAATATAAAATAGTCTTATAAAAATTAAGTGTAAATTGTAAAGTTGAAATTTATTTTATTACTGTATTATTTTATGCTTTTATGAAACCCATTTCTGCAATATATTTTGCAAATCTTGTTTGCTAAAATATTATTTGAAAAAATATTTATAATATAAAAATATAGTAGAGTATAAATATATTTATTGATATAGAGATAAAATTAAGTGCGCCTATAATGGGTTTGGCGGTATGTACCCACCCTACAATGGAGGTGGTGCACAACTTCCACCGCCACACCATGGACAGTGGATACACCTGTATTAAAATATTTGTGCCTGCTGTTAAAAGGAATGATGGTGAGGTGGGAATGGAGGAGTAGCTTTTCTGGCGGGGCTGCAAACCCAAAGATCCCAGCCAGGACCAAGGCGTCCTGGATGACATGATCAACCGAGCTATATCCAGGGGGGACCTTCTTCCTGTCTAGTGAGAGCCTGACCTTGTCAACCCCAAGAAGGACCCTGTCTAGGTCCTCTACAGACGCGCCCATCCCAAAGTAGAATAGGAACCCCAGGTAAACAGCCAGATGAAGCCTTTGCCCAGCAAAGGCTTCCGTGAACTCGCACAATTTGCTGTATACAGAGCTAATCTTCTTCTTGTGTTTGGTTTTGGAAAAGGTCAGCTCCATAGCTGCAGGAACCCCCGTCTGGTTGGCACTCCAGGTCAGCCTGAAGTCCACCAGGAGGATTTTTGTCTTCTTTACGGCTGTTGCGTCTGAAACAGCCAATTTTGACACTGTGCGCCTAAAGTTCTCCAACAAGTAAGAGATGGCATGCTCCACTGGGAAGCAGAAGCAAGCAGCCACATGAGCCTGGCCCAGCTCTGGTATATTCTTGAATGGGAGCAGCACTAGGACATCCCAAACAAGCTTAATGGAGTTTACACAGTAAACTCCACTGAGGTTAACTGGGTCCAGGTGGACCAGTTGGGCATCCTTGTAGGCAGTAACTGCCCACTCAGATGCCCCCTCACCATGAAAAATCCCAACCAATGCCTCCCTGGGCATTGAGAATGTACAATATATCCTGTCTTCAAGCTCCTGCAAGACAGGGGGGACAGGAAAAGCTGCCTTGCCACATGATTAGCATAGTTGGCATAGAAGGTGGGGGGGACAAAAGGGACCAGGATCCGGCGGAGCTCACCATCAACATCTTCTAAAAAAGGTAAGTATTTAAGAATTTTTATTAATTATAATTTTAGGGAACCTTCTTGGGCTTCTTCCTTGCTGGCGGCTTCAGCTGGTTTTGCCATTCTTGGTGCAATCAATTGCGCAGGCAATTTGGTATCCTCTGCCCTGGCATGCTTGGTGGGTTTGAGGTGGGCATACATCTCCAGGTCATCAACCCAGACAGACAGCGCAGAAAGATTGTATGCCTTGAACTGAAGGCCCTCAACCACAGTTTTTTGATTATTTAGTAAGCTCTCAATTGTCTTCTCTGGGGTGTCTGGCATTTTTGACATTAGTGCCTTTGCAGACACCTTGTCAATTTTGTCCCCAGTGAGGACGGCAGACTTGACTTTTTCTTTGACCTTGCAGTCAATGTCCTTTATTTTGGCAATTGCCAAGGCAAGGTCCTTAAGAAGCTTTTCTAATTCTCTCATTGATTTTTTACTAACCTTTCCATATGTTTTTATAGCTTTCACCCCAATAAAATATGTGTTATTCTGATATTTTTGCCTCTTTATTTATTCCTTTTTGTTTTCCTATTTACTACACTATCCCATCTTTTTACCCATTGTGTATATGTTTTACAATCATCTCAATGTGTTGTTTGCTTTTTGTTGGCATTGTTTCCTTGATTACCATATTATTTTTTGGCGCTTGACATAGCCCCTTGTGAAAATATTAACAACAATTTGGTGATCAGCTAAATTTGAATTAAAAAATTATAGTGTTAACTGTTTTTAGATAAAGTTGTTACTGATCCAAATTTAAAACCTTAATGATAAACTTTAAGCCAATCAGGAGCCAAGTGATAATGTGAGAGAGGGGAGCTAAACTAACTAAGTTTTTCTCCCATCCCAGCGACACAAACCACCAGGATGCCACCCAGTGGAGAACTGGGATGGCTGCTCAAAGGGGGGACCACAAAGAGGACGTATGGGAAGCTGAGAGAAGTATGCATTTAATCTCATCAGTACTATTCCAGTGAACAACCAGGGTGTACAGGAGGGGACAGAAGGAGGTATAACAGGAGCATGAAGGGGCACTGAGCTGCTCTTTCCCAGGGCAGGAGGCGGAAAGACCAAAATTTCCTCACTCACAAGAGCGCGCAAGGAGTAGTCTACAGTATCCAAATCCAAGTCATCACAGGTCAGACTCTTTACTACGGCCTCACCCAAGAATATGAGACTGTTGGAGAAGTCCAGTAGACTGGAAGGGTTGTTGCCCACAAGCCAAGCAGAAGAGGAGATTTTTGATCATATATCTGGGGATGTTGACCATAACAACAACAAAAATGGTGCCACAGAAAAAACCACAAATTTCAAGATAGGGAGTATCATAATAACAATCTTTGCAAAATTTGGATGAAATTTACAAGTTTTTAAAACCTACAAGAAATAAAATTGAGACTGAGCAAGGTACTCACAAGTGGAGACCAGAAAAGCACAGCAGAACGGACCCAGGAGCTTGGGGATAGATGCAGGTAGCTTTACTAGGAGTTTGAACAGAAAGCGGGTTTGAAACCAAGTAGATAATAGATAAAAATCAAAAATAAAGTAGATTTTATATTGAGTTTTAACTAGAATTTCCGGTTTCAAATGTGGTTTTTGAAGACAAAAGTAAAAACAACAACAACTAAGAGTCCAAGTCTGTTTAAAGGGGTCAGAAGAGACGCTGGGTTTGAGGCGGGTTGGCACAGGGTAAGTTTAAGCAAAACAACTAACACTTTAATTTTTAGGTGACAGAAACTTGAAACAGGGTTTCCACTCAAAAATAAAACTAAAAAGGAATGAAAGTCCTAAAACTTTATTGGTAGTGAAGAATTGACAAGCAGGGGACTCAAAATCCCCTGGCATTGTTAAAAGGGGATGGGTTGTTAGGGGGAGGTCACCTGGCTGACTTGACTTGCATTTGATTGGCTGGGCAACAAAATTTGCTGACTTGAATCAGGAGAGTTGGAGAGTTTTGAATTAATTTCCAAACCCACCTCTGATTGGCTAGAATTGCCTTCAGAGTTTTGTTGATCAATTGCTTTCAGTGACACTGATGTGGGGCACTTTGATTGGCCAATTCTAATGCTTTTCAACAACGGTCAACACCAGGCTAACAAATAATCTAAATTAATCAGGGTTTCTTCCATGAAGGGGGCAGAGGAGGGTGGAGACTCTATGGGGTATGCAACCACAAATCTCTCATCAACTGTGTGGGCTAAAGCCTCAAGAGAATTGAGAGGGTTAGCTGGTTTTTGAGGGGATTTCTTAGTACGGCGGGGAAAGACTGTCCTATCCAAGGCCAAAGGGGGCAGTGAATTTACAGATAAAGTGATTGTTGTAACATAAAGGATCATTCAATAATTCTTTGATGCATGTGGGATAATTAATATGATTGGCTGGATGTTTTACCATTGTACACCATTGCCGCTGTGGCAAGTTATTGATGGACTAGTGCTAACCCAGCAGCTGATTGGGCACTAGTCCATCAACAACTTGCCACAGCAGCAATGGCGTACAATGGCAAAACATCCAGCCAATCATATTAATTAGTGCACATGCATCAAAGAATTATTGAATGACCCTTTATGTCACAACAATCACTTTATCACTTGGCTCCTGATTGGCTTAAAGTTTATCATTAAGGTTTTGAATTTGGATCTGTAACAACTTTATCTAAATACAATTAACCTATAATTTTCCAATTCAAATTTAGCTGATCACCAAATTGCTGTTAATATTTTCACAAGGAAATGTGTTTAAGTGCTAAGAATAACTGTCTTCAGGATCTAGACAAACAACATAGTAAATATATGATTTTATAGAAATAAGCTGAACATAAAGAATATAACCAACTATAAAAAAAGAGAAAATGAACAATGGAAATTCAGAATAAAAATAATATAAATAGAAATTTTATGGAACCAGGGGGTTTATTGAGGCAGGGAAGAGTGATGTCTAGTAGGCAGAATAGCGCAGGAAGGAAGACGTAGAGGCAGTGCTGGCCTGGGGGGTCTGGGATTGGATGGGTTGGGTTTGCGGTTGGGGGTATTGGTGGCGGGTGTGGAGGCAGGAGGATTGCGTGTGATGGCTGCCATATACTTCTCATTGTACTCCTCATCAGTAATTGGCTGGATGGGCTAGTAGATGGCTGTGGCACTGGGTGGGAGGCGCTTATCCTTGTGTGATTGGTTGCCCATGTTCACATGGAAAACTATTTGTGCAAACAAGTCAGCTACCATTTGGTGACCAAAGAGAAAATTGTGATCAAGGACCCCAAGATAGAGGTTGTTGAAAGCCTGAGGGCGGCGCTCCTGGAGTGTATCTCCAATATTAAAGAGCACAACATTTGCCAGATGGACGTCAGCGTGACCAGCTGGGTACACAGAGGCCTGATGCCCGCGTTACTGGATGGCCTCAAGGGCGGTGGAGCTTCCCTCCATCTGGTGGCTCAAGAAACCCCGGTATTTGGAATTTGAGCCATCCCAGGAGTCAAGCAATCCACCAAGGATGTGGCTGTATGAGTACCCATTAATGAAATCAGGGTTTTTCTGATAGTAGACAAAACCCTTGGCTGAAACAGCCAGAAATGCACCAATGAATGTCCCCTTCTTGACCTTCTTCCTTCCATTCTTGGTAGCGGCTTTTCCTTGCTCACCAAAATTGACAAATGCAATCAATAACTTGTAGTATGAGACAAACATGATATCATCTAATAGACTTGTCAAGCATCTGACCAGGGTTGATTTGATTGCGGTGTTGTATGGGGAATCCTCAGCGCCATCCCATTGGTTGGCAGCAAAATTTGTAAGAACCCTAATTGAAGCCACCTTTACATGCATCCAGAGCTGCACCATGCACTCAGACACCCAAATGCCATGGTGTGAAAATTGCTTCCGGACCTGGGTCAAGGGAAGCTTGGGGTCCTGCTGGAGGAGGTCAAGCATTATTGGGTATGCCTCATTGATCTGGGACTCTGTGGCCTTCTTTGGCTTCTTGGCCATCCCAATCATATTTCCCTTATTCATCAGGTTGTTGAATTCCCGCATGACAGTAGCCCGGGTGAATTGTAATTGGCTGGCTATCTGATCCCAGGACAGACCCTGCAGGTTGAGTGCCACAACTTCCTGAAGAATTTGGGTAGTGATTATTCTGTGTTTGGGGCGGCGGGAGCTGAGGCCTGATTGGCTGAGGGGGGGGCAGGTTGGGCGGTGGCAGGAAGTTGTTCTGAATCAAGGTTGCCATCTTGATTGGTTGGTTGACGGGCAGCTTGTGCGGGGGTGGGGTGGGAGCAAGGGCAGAGCTAGACACTAAGTGACTCTCAAACAAGTCAAAGCCAAATGGGTTGGGGGACAATAACAGGTCAGCTTCCTTGTTACCCGCCTCAAAGGCTTGGGTGTAAATGGGTGCCTCCACGTTCTGAGCCTCACCTCCATTGAAGCTGGCTTGGCTGCTGGCGCGGTTGAAGATGTTTTTATTAAAAACCATTGTAAAGAACCTAGGATAAAATCACTAAAAGTAGAAATTTTAAAAATTAATGATTTATTTTTATTGTAATCTCAAGCCCACATTTGGAAAGTTCTCAAAACCTTTTCATACAAATCTGGAGCCATGAAAATGGATAAAATGCCTCTGTTCCTAAATTGGATAGCTGTTGATTGGCTGTTAAATTGATATTTTTCTATTTTAGGCTGCTCATACTACACATCTTGTGTGAGTTCATTTTGTTTTGTACTTGTGGACTCTTGCTTCTAGATTGCTCAAATTTTGTTTCTTTTTGGTCCTTCTGTTGGTGCCTCATATGAATCCTGCGTGAATTACAATATACTCTGGAATAGCATCCATCCATTTCACTTGTTGTGTTAGTTCATTCTGTTTAGGGTTTGAACTACACTGCTTGATGTTTGCTTTAATTTTGTATAATGGGTTAGTGAAATTTTGTTTTTGGTTTGACAGTTCATTTATTAACCAAAAATATTTAAATTGATTGAATCCTGAATCTTGCGCAACTTGGATTTTGTTTAAATCTGAAACCAGTTTGTTTAAATCTGAAGTATTTTTGCTTGTCACCATAGCTTTTAAAACTACTGTAACAGTAGGCTGCTGTAAAAGAGTGAAGCTGAGCGTAGCACAGCTTTGCTCTTTTGGCAGCCTGCCTGGCACACCTTTTCTTTTACCAAACCATATCCGATGAAATTTATTATCTGCAGCTAAATATTTATTTATTTTCATTAAATAATAAATCTTTTAAAAACTGCATCCCAAGTAAGAGACTTGGGGTCAGATGTAGGCAGATTGTTTAAAAGGAAACTAATTATGAACAACGTGAATTATTTGTTTGCTTTTGAAAGTTTGCTGACCAGTACACACTTATTACCTGACTTTAAAATGTGCAAATTAAAACTAGAAAGAGATCAACAATTTTTTAAGACTGTTTTATATGAATGAATGTTAGAAAACTTTGATGGAAATTGAATTACCAATAAAAGAGAGCTTGATTAGTTCTAAAATATTTAATTATAAATAAAGCATAAAAAAATTTTAAGTAAAGGATGGTTGGCTTGGACTTTTGAATTTATTTATGTTTAAAGAAATCTTAAAAATTTCACTTGAATGGATCAGCTGATCCAAGTGGCAGTATAATAATTCAGAATAAACTCTGTTTGAAATTCCATCATCCAAAAAATAATATCAATGCAATAAACTGGAAATAATGATATTAAGACTCATTTAAAATAAATTTCATGAAATTTTTAATAGATAGGTATGTTTTCAGACAATTTTGGTAAAAATAAACTAATCATGGTAGCTACAGCTTAAATAAATGCTCAGATATATAATTAAGTGCTTAAATCAGATTCATGTCATAATCAAAGGCTCTGACTCAAAACTAATATTATTGGAAGCTACTTTTAATAGACACCAAAAAATCAATGTATCTCAGTGTTAGGAATTTAGACTGACTTTGTTCTACCTTGGATACCTTGGCAGCCTGCCAAGCCATCTATTGGAGAAGCTTCCAATATCATTAGCAGGCTTAATTGATCTGAGAAGCCTATGTGAAGTAGATTCAGATCACTTATTATAAGAACAACCAGAGATATAATAGGCCCCAATTATGAATGGCTCCTGATTGGCTAGAGTTATTCCAGAATACTCTAGAAAACCGCCAAGTTAGATATTATGGGTTTCTCTGAGGATCAAAAGGAACCTGTCTGATTAGCACTAGCAAACTGCCAGTGCCATTGCAAATCAATGCAAGAAAGGTCGCCTAGCAACAAAGTATCATGTGCTAAAAATAGAGTCATAAATTAGCACTGCCACCACCGGCACGCTAATAAATTATGTATCACTCTATTGCAATTAGTACCCAGCACAGTATACCATGATATGTGATCCCATGCCATTGCATGGATGCCTAACTCTGGGGGTTGATGCTGGCGGTCTGGGGGTGAAAAGACTACCAAGCAAGAGTTAGATGTACCAGATGATTTGATCCTGGCAAGAGAGCGCTGGCTCTATAAAAGCCCTTCCATTGGACTAATGAAAGGCAGACAATTATACCAATATACTACTGTAGAATTTTTTCACAGTAGAACAAGATATCCAAGTTCAAAGACCATTGTCAGTACTCAAAGAACTAGCAAGCTGCCCGTATAGTCAGCCTCTTGGAAGTTGCCTCCCTTGGACATTGCTAGCAGTTGCCTTTTCAAGGAAATACCAGATGCCACAAGTAACTCTTGTTACCATACAAGCTAACTATCAACACAATGACCCAGATATCCCAAATACTCAATAAAGTGAATTTTAATCAGACCGCCAGGTCTGAGAGCAGAACTTAAAGTTCTGACAGTGGTGCTCACTTACAAAATGAGTTACCTGCACTGTCTGTTGTTGGCGAGTCTTTGCCCCATCACCTCAGCTTTTTTGATAAGTATGAGGGGCTAAATGGAAACCAGCAATGTGGAACAGGACGCATCCCTCCGCTTGGAGATTGCTCCCTACCAGGCACCAGAAATACCAGTGGACAAAATTAATCTAGATGTTACTGGTACAATGGTACAACACAAACCAAGGAATTACACAATTGAGGATATGCAGTCTCTTATGGACGCCTTGATGCAAGGCTATAAGTCCACTGGTGATAAACAGCAGGATAGTGATTACACCCTGTTTACAACTGCAAGATCCTCTGAGCACTTGTGGTTGACCTTCAGAAGCTATCAAGAGGCCAGTAGCACACAGCTTGGCCTACTTCTGAAAAGAGAAGGATTCAACAGAATAATGATGTTCTTTCATACTTTGTGCATCCTGCCATCAAGCATGTACAGCACTTGGTGGCCCGCCAAAACCTTGACCTTGAGAATATGGGCCAGTTCAGGATCAAATCCAGCACGCCCACGCCGCCCTGGTGCACCAGTTAAATGCCAGCTTCCACACAGTACAACAGGCTTTGGGTAGCATTGACAAAGCTGCCTCTTCTGCACATTATTGTGTAGATGAGTTAGTTTCCCAGTTCAATAACCAGGTGGTACAAGTGGTGGCCAGGATCCTTGACTCCTGTGGTCTGACTCCTCAATGGGCGTCAGTTGTAACCTGCCACAGCGTTAACCTGGCCAATAAGGTACACTTCCTGGTCTGTTAGTCTACTGTGGATGAGATAGCAGATTGACAGGATAAGCTTCACAGCATGTTTTCAGAAAATAGCGCCTGTCACAAGGAGCGCCAGAACAAGATCATTGCCTGGGTGAACAAACTGGTTGAGAAAGTGAACAAAATGAAGGGGAAGCCAGCTTCTTTGGGTGGCTCCTCAATCTTGAATTATACTCAAGACCAGCACACTTGCTGCCTCAACTACAAAGCTTATACCAACAACAGATACAACTTATGGGAAACTATAGAGACTGTCTGTGCTCTGACAAACCAGCTATACCAGGACCTGGAAGACAACCGCGCCCAGGTTGTCGCCCTTGAACACAAGCTGGACACCTACAGTAAACGTTTAGATCTGCTAGCTTCAATTACTCTGCTTATGGAAGAAAACCATAGCAGTCTCTTGGAGCAAGTGCAATCTAATGAGGCCGCCAGAAAGGATTTTGAGGCTAATGTATTGGCAAGACTCAGTAGATTGGAACAGGTGATGCTATCTGATAACAGCTCATCTGTAGAGGATAAGCAGAGCCCTGTCCCAAACTCTTCCCCTGAGCAACAGAAGGTGTTGTCCCCTGAATTTTTTGACTTTACCTTGGACCATGGTACAGATGATAGCAGAGGGACCTGTTGCGTTCTCATAGGAGTTGCTGCCTTGCCGTCATTCACTCCACTGACTGGTCTTTGCCCTGTCAAACCAGTAGTGGAAACTTGTGAGGAAACAACCATCCCTGATCACAAGTTCAAGCCTCTGAACTTGCCAAAATTTGATCAAAAGGGTAACATTAAAACCTTTATTTTCCTCTTCAAAATGTCAATGTGTGGAGCTTCAGACCACATGAAGTAACGGCTCTGATCAACGCTTTAGACCCCACCAGTGTGGACGTGATCATGCCTTGACTTCTGGCAGAGGAATGGTCTTATGATGATGCAAAAATTGCAGTGATTGAGGAGTTTGGCAGTAAAACCAAACTGCAAGCAGGGAAGGCCAAATTCAGTAATATCTCTCTCAAGAAATATGAGAGTGTACAGGATTTTGTTGACCATTTCTATTACAAAGCGCAGGTACTCCTGGGGGCAGGAGTACTTACCAACTTGGACTGCCGCATCACAATGAGTAGAGCTCTTTGGCTGTATAGAGAACTCTCCAATGTGATGTACCTGGTGCTTGACCAGGCCAACAACACCCAGAAGATAGCCAGTTATCTGTGTAGGCTTGGGGCCTAATTTGACGCCCCCAACAAAGGAATGGCCAGTTGCAATGGGTCTGAAAATTGAGGAAGAAACCAGGATTGCAACAGATCTGCCAAGCCGCTTGAAGGAGATAAGAATGCTACCGCAAAACCCCTTGGAGAGGTGAAAACCTATAATTCCAACATTACCTGTCAAAATTGCAACAAAAAGGGGCACTTGGCAAGTCAATGTTGGTCTAAAGGCAAACCTCCTGGGGTCAATGTAGTATTAGATACCAAGGAGAAGAGTCAGGGAAAAGCAAAGGCAGGCCAGTAATGGAATATAATGCACCTGTCATTCCCTTGACTATTCCAAAAGAACCCAACAGAGATAAGCCAGAAGAGCCCACCAAGATTGCCACCAAGACCGCCCTGACCACCAAGGACACTGTCAAGAATGCCACCCAGACAATAGGATCTCCTGGATACTTTGCCCCTAGTCAAGAATTAATAGAAGATCCTGTCCACCAATTGGTAGCTGATGACCTGTACGCCATCCCTGCACGCAAAGAGGTAGACCCTGGAAGACTACTGCCAATGAAGTAGAGGTAGTCTCCAAACCCTATGCCGCACAAGTACAGGAAACTTGCTTGAATGAGAGTCCAAATATCTCCAGCAATGTTCCTAACCTTAAAGGTGTCCAACTGGCAATGCCGCTTGAAACTATTGAGAACAACTTACCTGAAATTGGACATAGTCTCAAGAAATAATTTGACACCCCAGCCTCTCTTGGTATTCACCTATTAAATTTACATTCTGAAACTTACTCTGAGTGTACATATGCCAACATTTCTGTTAATAAGGTAAAATTAAGAGCCATAATTGACAGTGGAGCACCCATTCATATAGTTTAACCTGTCTGGTCCAAAAACTAGGATTGGCTCCCAATATTGCGCACAGTAGATTCCATAGCACTGCCGGCTTGCACACCACAACTTCCAAAGGAGCATATAGTGTTATTCCAATATTATTTGGATCCATAGCTGTTTTGTCTCCCGCTGTTGTCCTACCTAGCCAAAACTAAGACATTTTGATTGGCACTGCCTTCATGCAAAAATATGGTGTGAAGATTGATATGGAAAATGACACCTTCATCATATTGAAGCAGACCATCCTGCTATACTACACCAAAGACGCCACCAGTGTCAAAGAGAAACCGACAACTAATTTGGCGTACAAGGACAGGATAGTAGTAGTACCATATGAGAAGAAGGGAAGAAAGAGCAAGAAATTGCCAACCCAGATAAAAGAGCATAAATTTATTTCACTGCTCTCTCTGGTGACCTTCAATCTCAAGTCTGGTACATAGCGCGTCATACCAACAGGATTAACCCTGGAAATCCCTGAAGGCTTTTATGGCAAAATACATCAGCCCTGGGGAAGATCAAGGTTTGAACCTTGCGTGGCGCCTCGTATAATTATATCAGGACATGGAGAAGTGCACATTCTACTTGCCAATCTGCAGGACTACAACATCCACGTGAAGAAACATCAGATAGTAGGATTTGTGCATCTTCTGCCAATTGAGGAATTGGCTGGCTTTGAATGTATTGGGGATCTATCGGAAATGGGGCTACCTGATCAGATCAAAGCCAGTGCCTACATGACTACCCCACTGGCCAACATGTCCTTTTTAAATCATGAGCAACAGGAACAAGCAAGTACCCTGTTTGAGAAGTACAGGTGCATCTTTTCTGAGGATGACTTTGACTTGGGCTGCGTAGTGGACGTCACCCATCACATTGACACTGGTGACAACAAACCAATTTGTCTCTGCCCAATTTGACAATCAAAGGCCATTAAGTAGACTGTCAATGAGGAAATACAACAGCTCCTGGATAGAGGAATGTTGGTTTCATCAAAGAGTCTCTGGGTGTTGCCCATCCTCATATTAAAAAAGAAGGATGTAAGTAACTGAGTAGTCATAGACTACCAATGTCTAAACCTGATCACAAATAAGGACTCCTACCTGCTGCCAAGAATTGACAATGTGTTAGACCGCCTAGGAGGTGCAAAGTTCTTCTCTGCCATGGATCTGATCTATAGGTATTGGCAAATTAAACTTCCTACAGAAGAACAAGAGAAGTGTGGCATTATCACTTCAAAGCCTTTTCCCACCAACACAAATGCCCCAAGGACTGTGTAACGCCCTGGCCACGTTCCAGCAAGCTATGGATACCATCCTGGGAGATCTCAAGTTTTCCTGCATCCTTGTTTATCTGGATGATATTAACGTCTTCTCTAGGATGTTCACAGATCATTTGAAACACTTGGAAGCTGTCTTTAAGCAACTTGCAGACGCCAACTTGAAGATAAAACCTAAGAAGTTCCAGTTCTTTAAGGACCAGCTCAAATACTTAGATTTTGTTATTGACACCAAAGGACTACGGCCACAACCTGCCAAGATTAAGGCCATTACCAAGATGAAGACTCCCAAGAGTAAAAGGGATATACAGGTGTTCCTAGGAATGGTGAACCTCTCTTTCATCTGCTTAAAAATGGAGTACCTTTTATATGGACCTCTGCCTGCCAGTCTGCTTTCAACTCACTACAAAACAGCCTGTCCAGCAGTCCAGTGCTTATGTATCCTGACTTTACCAAGCCTTTTGTGGTACACACTGACGCTTCCCTGAGTGCGCTTGGAGCAGTATTGTCCCAGAATGACAATGATGGAAAAGAACATCTAGTTGCCTACGCCAGTTTCTCCTTGAATATTCATGAGCAAAATTACACAGTGACAGAACGTGAATGTTTGGAAGTAATATATGCCTACAAACAGTTTTGGGTGTATCTCCATGGAGTCCATTTCACTGTGGTTATGGACTACGCCAGTCTAAGTTGGCTTCAGAATCTAAGAGAACCAGAAGGCTGCTTAGCACAATGGGCTCTGAAACTGCAGACATTCAACTATAAGATAGTACACTGCCAGGAGCAAAGCATCAGAACACTGACTGTCTATCCAGATTCCCAACTGTCAATATTGTATCATCACAGGCCAATATACTGTATGATAAGATGTTAACTGACCAGTTCAAAGACAAGCCTGAAGAGATCCAGGCCATTCTCTGGGAACTGATGAAGGGCTGCAGAGTAGAAGATGGTAAACTATACAAATACCATCAAGGGAATAAGTATGTTTTCCCTTGCCCCTCTGAAAGATTGTCCCTAACTATGGCTGCCCATAAGGCTGTAGGCCATGGCGGCCTCTGAAAGACTGTATGTCAATTACAGCTCCACTACTATTGGGAATCTCTGCTATTTGACACTAAAGAAACCCTGACTTTCTGCGCAGAGTGCCAACACAAAAAGCCATTTGTACCCAAGCATTAATACAAGGCTGTTGAGCCTAAATTTGCTTTTGCACACTGTCAGCATTGACGTGGTTGCCCTCCTTCTAATGTGTGCTGGTTGGCTCAGATATATAATTGTGGCCATAGATCACCTCACCAAATGGATTGAGGTGAAAGCTCTTCAGCATGTCAGCGGAGAAGCCACTGCAAGGTTCATCTTAGAGCAAATTATTCACCGCCATGGTTGACCACAATTCATTCTCATGGACAATGGCACTAATTTTACAGCCAATGTTATTCCAAAGCTTAATGAGCTCATGGGCGTGAGGGGAGTGCTCTCTACCCCATACCATCCAGAAACAAACAGGATGGTTGAGAGAGAAAATGGCACCTTGGTGAACATACTTTGCAAACTGGCAGATAAGTGTACTTTCAAGTGGTATCTCTTTCTGCCAGCAGTTGTATTTGCGTATAACATCTCTATACATAGCATGACTAAGTTTTCACCCTTCTATCTCATGTATGGTTGATATCCAGCCATCCCGCCAATATTGTTCTCTGCCATGAGCAACCCTGGGGAGATCACTTATAACCAATACATGACAATATTGGCAGATACATTGATTAAGCTTCAGGCTGAAGCTTTTACAGAGACTATGTTGGCCAGAACAAAAGGACGCCAGCAAGATAATGTCAACCGCCGCGCTCTGCCAGATTTCAAGGTTGGCACTCAAGTTTCCTATCACAATAAAGTAATAGGGAGAGCACACAAACTTGACACCATCTGGAAAGGCCCATTTGAAGCCATTGAGCAAACAGGTCAAGACGCCTATACCATCAAGGATATTTTGGATGGGCAACTCATTAATAGAATCCACACAAGGTTCCTTAAACCTTTCCACACTTTTCCAAATAATGGCATCTAAGTAGCTTTCTATATTTTTAAGAAAATACAAATAAAGATTTTTGAAATTTATTTTATTAAGAAATGAGTAAAAAAGAGCAAGGCTAGAAGTTGCCTTCCTGGTAGTTGTCATTGTCATTGTTGCCCTCTTCATCCTTGTCTTCTGTATCCTCCTTGTCCTCATTGGAGTCCTTGTCTTGGGTGGCCAGGCTGGCGCGTTGAGGCCCAGGTGTCACCACTGACATGTCGGGCTCTTGGTCCCCAGCTAGAAGCACCACATCACAGGGTAATGGTTTAAAGGGAAAGTTCTGGCTTTCAACAAACAGGAAGACAGCCACGCGCAACCACAACTTCTTATGGGCAGGAGAAAGGTGGGAAAAGTTAACCAGGGGCAGGGAAATGGACTTGAAGTCCCAGTCAACTCGCCAGAGGCCTCCTTCAAGTGAATAGCCACATCCCAGAATAAGGTAATCCATGATGTAGTCATCAATGGAAAGACACTCATCTGGGAATATTGCTTTTATGTTACCAACAGCATTCCTAAGCTTTTCCCAGTGGGCGGCCATCCTATTGAAGCTGCCCTGAGGAAGACGCAGGTCAGGTGTCAACATGATATTCCCACAGAGGACCATGGCTTGTACCGCAGCTTTTTGATCACCATTGTGGAAGGCATCCCAACACTGGCGGACCACCTTTCCAAGACAACTGTCACACTGGTTGTGGTTATCAACCTGGAGTCTTTGGTATAAAGACAGGAATGGAGGAGATGCTGGAGCCAGGATTGGACAATCTGGTTGGCAATTTGGATAACAAACCCTCATTCCAACCCATCCACAAGGTTGCTATTGCAAGAGATGTCAACAAGATTCAGAAGGTTGTGGCTCAGGCGCTCTTCCAACACCTTGTCATCAACAGAGAAGAATCCAAAGCTTGAAGACGTAATATGTGCCTTGAGGTCTTGACAGGGCCTCTGCTGAAGAACTACAAAGAGAAATTGATAATGTAATCTGTACCTGGAAAAGAGGATAGCACAATTAAAGTCAGGCATGTCTATTTGGTACTGAATGGTTGGAAGGTTGCCTACTGGAGCCTGCAAGGCAGAAGATCCCTTCACCAAAGCCCAGATATTAAGTGGCTGCTCCTCTGAATTAGCTGAGGGGATCTTTGCGCGCTGCTGGGTTGGATCTTCCTGAGCTGGCTGGTTGGGCAGGGACTTGGGTTCTTGGCGTGCCTGCTTATGAGGAGGCTCCTCATGACTCATACCAGTAAAAATTGTACTGGTATCCCTGTCCCAAAGCCCAAAAATATGTGCCTTCTTGGCCTCATAGAACATGGCCTGAAACAAGGCCCAATCAGAGACTGACATAGCAGCAATGATGCTACATGCATCAGTCACCCAGGAGGTATTACTTGCATTCAAAGGATGTGACATGGTGATTTTTTGATTCTTATCTTGACAGTATAACTAAGTCAAGTTGGGGGAAATGTCAGGAATTTATACTGACTTTGTTCTACCTTGGATACCTTGGTGGCCTGCCAAGCCATCTATTAGAGAAGCTTCCAATATCACTAGCAGGCTTAATTAATCTGAGAAGCCTATGTGAAGTAGATTTGGATCACTTATTACAAGAACAACCAAGAATACAATAGGCCCCAATTATGAATGGCTCCTGATTGGCTATAGTTATTCCAAAATACTCTAGCAAACTGCTGGGGTAGATATTATGGGTTTCTCCGAGGATTGAAAGGAACATGTCTGATTTTCACTAGAAAACTGCCAGTGCCATTGCAAATCAATGCAAGAAAGGTCACCTAGCAACAAAGTATCATGCACTAAAAATAGAGTCATAAATTAGCTCCACCACTGCTGGCACGCTAATAAATTATGTATCACCCTATTGCAATTAGTACCCAGCACAGGATACTATGATATGTGATCCCATGCCATTGCATGGATGCCTAACTCTGGGGGTTGATGCTGGCGGTCTAGGGTGAAAAGACTACCAAGCAAGAGTTAGATGTGCCAGATGATCTGATCCTGGCAAGAGAGCGCTGGCTCTATAAAAGCCCTTCCATTGGACTAATGGAAGGCAGATAATTATACCAATATCCTACTGTAGAACCTTTTCATAGTAGAATAAGATATCCAAGTTTGAAGACCATAATCAGTACTTGAAGAACTAGCAAGCCGCCTGTATAGTCAGCTGCTTGGAAGTTGCCTCCCTTGGACATTGCTAGCTGTTGCCTTGTCAAGTAAATACCAGACGCCGCAAGTAACACTTGTTACCATACAAGCAACTATCAACCCAATGACCCAGATATCCCAAATACTCAATAAAGCAAATTGTAATCAGACTGCCAGCTCTGAGAGCAGAACCAAAAGTTCTGACGCTCAGTGAATACTAAGCAATGTTTGATGTTAAATAGCTTATTTTAAAGCTTCATATCAGCTCTACATTTTAATAATTAAAAAAATAAATACTGAATTTTAAAATAATTAGCTTGGCTTTAATAAACTTAATAGTGATACTACACTTATTTAGATTTAGTTTTATTTATACTTAGAATATAAATTTCTAATTTTAAATTAAATAAATATAATTGAAAATTACCTTTTAATAGAGCAATTAAATAAAAATTTGAATAAACTTGTAATGATTAATCCAAGCATAAAAAATACAATAAAATATATTTAATTATTTAATTTAATATTAATTCTGTTATTAGATGGGGCAACAACCTAGTGTTATAAAGTCAATGTAAATCAGATAGTAAAAATATGATTATGAAGATCACTTGGTTATATTAATATAAGTACTTGATCCTTGTGATAAGTCAAGTGCAAAATAGATCATTCACTGTGTAGGAATTATTATTTGGTCATATTTCTAGGTGTGTAAATTTCAGTTAACTTCAACATTTTGCTACACAGATAACTTGATAGTAAGATTGTGGATTGCAAACCCAAAAATAAAACCTTTGTCAGAAAAGTTAAACATTGTTGTTTAGACAATTTACCACCAACAAAACCGACACACACTTGCCATATTAGGATATCATACCTATACATTTTTTCAAATGTCTATATTATAAATATTTTCTCACTGAGTTGGCAAATAAAATTTTTATTTCAAATCACTTTGCAATATTAATATTATATTGCTTATAACTGAATTTAAACAAGATATTTATATAGGTTTAAATAAGATATTTATATTTCTTTTTTGAAATTTTAACTTATATATTAATATTTCTTGCATTTATAGTTAAACTAGATATAATAATAACCTTAATTAAAACAGCTTGTATTTTGTTGGCTCTAGAATGCAACTGACACACAATTGCCTAATTAGATAATGATTTTTACTTTAAATTCAGAGCCTAAACATGAAACTGCAGGATTGTCAAATCCAAGAACCAAATTTTAAATCAAAAATGAGATTAATTCAAAATAAATATAATTTATAGGTGTCTCAAAAAGGATGCTAAAGAAAATAGAGTGGATTTGTGCTAATTCTTTTTGAAATCATAGGCATTCTCAAAAATAATTCTATTTCAGTTTAGGACAGTTAAAATTTGGATCCCAATATTCACAAACTTAATATACTTAATAGTAAAATTGATTAAAGGTACACTTCTCTTTTTGAGTTTAATTTTTTAATAAAAACTTATTATGCCTTCTTTTAATAACAACCAAATAAACAAGCTGTTCTCTGGTCTTGACAAAATTTTGCAGGGCTACACTGGGTCTTCCAATAGTGAAGCCTCTGTCTATGGTCACACCCAACCTGCAGGCCCCTCTGCAAGCACTACCCAGGAGTATGTTCTTTCTCCTGCAACTTTCAGCATAGCCCTGTTTGCCCATCATGCACAGGAAGCTGCTAATCCAGATCACATATCAGCATTAGCATCCAGAATTAGCAAAGTGAGCCACAGGGTCACCCAGAGAACCCAGAATTTTTCTTGAAATGGTTGAAAATCAAGGGATGCTTATGTCTATTGGGGAAATTGTGGCTGTGATAGCTTTTGCAAAGTCCACTATGGCTGCAACCCTGAGAGCCCACGCCAATTGTGCCTCCCCCCAAGAAGACTCAACTGGAGCCTGTACACCTACTGATAGCAAAAAAGCCCATCCCCTCATGATGACCATCATGAAACGTGACCTGTGGATGCCTTTGGTCCAGGTGCGTCTCCAACTGGGACTCCATGGTATTTTCACAAATAAAAGAAAAGTCAATTTGTGGATGCATGAAGTTGTGATTGCTGATAGATTCTTTCCCAATCAAGTTCTCACTGGCCCCAGTTTGGTGGCATCAACCCATACAATTCAATCATTATTAATTTTTTTAAAGAGAGGATAATGTGGATGTACAATGATGTCATCTTCTTGTATTATGTCAAGATTTCTGCAAGTATCAAAAGCTATGGAGAGAAACATATCCAGTCTGACATCTACAAGCGTGGCCCAAATCTTGTATTGATTTTTTGGGGTTTTGTTGGAAGTTTCCCATTGAGTGTCAATCATTACTCAGCAATATCAAACACTGCAGATGGGTATGCCTCCCAGACAGAGCTCAAGAACATGCTAGAGGAGTGTGCTACCCAACACAACAGGTACACAGTTGTACAGAGTGCGGAGATGAAGCAGCAGGAATGGGCAACCAAAGAAATTAGGGCTGTGGGGTATACCTGTTGGGTCTATCCCATCAACCACACTGACATGCATCTTGCAGATGTATGTCTTTACAATTTTGGTTCAGATCTCAGGCACTCAAAGCCTGCCACCTACAATGAACTGTGCACCCAAATTGAGAAGGGGTATGAGCTTTTCCCTTCAATATTTATCCAGGATTTATTTGATCTCATCATCTTCTATGCAAGTGATAGTGATAGGTCCATAAAGAACTCCCCCCTCCCCCACGCTCAATTTTTTGGTTTGTCAAGCCTAAATACGTGACAGAAGAAGAATTTGAGCAATTGAAGCAATCAGCTCTTATCACCTCTTCCCATTCAACAAACCCTGCCTCCCAACCTCCCATCAATATCAAGCCACCTGCCTTTCAACCCTGAATCCTAAGCCAACACATATTCCCACCTCACTACCTCTGATGCCGTCTCTTTCACAGGCGCAGATGATGGCAACATATATTCTGCTCATTTCCTCCGCTACTTTTCCTTTTATGAGTAAAATAAAATCTTTCTTTGTTGCAGCTTACTGTAAATTCAGAACCTTAACATAAAAATGTAGGATTGTAAAATCCTTGGTCCAAATTTTGAACCACCTTTGCGGGATAGCCTTTTTTAACTATGTTAAGGATCTGAATGTACAAGTATTCTGGTTACTGTCAACTCACTTAACATCCAGTCATTGCCTAATTTGGTGCCCTCCTAATATACAGTTTGACATACTGTAAATGGCAACCAAGCAATATTGCCTGACTATTCAAGTATCTAGTGGCTTTAACCCATCCTGCACATGACCAACCCCTAGGTTTGATCCAACTAAATCTCTGCCACAGCTAAAGCTATATAAGCCTTAAGTATTATTCAATAAAATATACTTCTTTTCTCTCCCATTTTCATATTTGAAGCTTCCCCAAAAGGCGCTCCTCATCACTGGTAGCAGCTACAGTTTTTTTACCACACCCATGAAAGAGGAAATGACCAAACAAAACTCGCCCACCTTTGCTCACGTACTCAACCAGGCTACATCCCAGGAGACCTGAAAAGCGTACTTCTGCGCCCACAAAATTGACAAAGATATACCTAGTGGATGCACCATATTTGAAGGACTGGTCATGCCCAAAGAATGTGCCAAGATAATTCAATACAGTTGCTCTCTTCAACCACAAACAAACACACAACCACCTATCACAGGTGAAAATACCAACATCAAATACATTGATATCAGCAAGTTCTTTGGTAAAAACAAAGAAAACAGCACCAACTGGCTAGACCACTCAGCCGCTAAACTCTGCGCCAGCCACATTCCCCACAAAATATGGGTCCAGAAAGCCATCAAGCACCTGTATGAGGCCACAGCTAACTGGTTTGCCACCTGGGTTGGCTCACAAACTGATGACCAGCTTGACAACTGAAAAGAGTTTAAAGCATATATCACACACAATTTTGCGTCACTGAATCACTCTAAGACATTGCAATACAGCTCAGCAATCTTCCTCAGAAGACCACTATCACAGCTTACGCCAATGAATTCAAGGAAATACACTGCAAAATCCAGAACTCAGTGCAAGCCAACAACATACACACCAGAGTGTCATTCATTGACAGAATGAACCCCTCTGTTGCTACTCTCATCTGTACAGAGGTTAATATTTCCATGCCTGCGCTCATTGCAGAAGCCAACTGCGCAGAAAACGCGCAAACATGTAACATGCTGCACACAACAGCAATTGCTCCTCAAACAGCAATGACAGGGAAAACTCCAATGACAACAAATGCCAAAACACCAATTATAGCAACAGCAACTCCAATTGCAATAATGGCAATTGCAGCCAAAGTGCAAATTGCTCCTGTCCCAAGAAAGAGGACACCACTGAAGTAAACAATGCTGAAACAGCAACCTGATATGAATCTGACCCCACATTCTCTGACCTCAAAGGTCTTGAAACAGAGAAACAGGGAAAAAAGGAGGGGGAACAGGCTTAAGTGCCCCTTTCTCCCCCCAACACAACAAGAAACTGTACCAAGGCACAAACTTTGCTGCTTGCATCTCACATGTCCCGCAATCCTCCATTTTTATGAACATAAAAATTAAAGATCAGCCACAACTTCTTGTATATCCATGCACATATAAATCACATATACATAAAATTTTATTTAACTCTGGTACACAACACACTATGATAAGCAAACCATTTGTAACCAAGTACAAAATACCAGTTGTAAAATCCAACTTTAAATACACCAGAATGGCAGATAAATCAAATGTTCTACTTGAAATCAAAACAACTCCCTTCAGAATTGACCTCCAAGGCATACAAACGTCCATCAAAGGACTTGTCATGAACAACATAAACTACAACATTGTAGCAGGCATGGACTGGTTCACCTTAGTGAACCCCAGCGTATGTTGGAAAACAAAAACTATGACCATCAAACGCAACAGAGTCAATTTTAATATCCTCAAAGAACCCAGCAACCTCATTCTAAGAGAAATAGTATTTATCCAGGTTAAAAATCAAGACAACTCAGAGCGTCTAACCAAAGACAGTACTTTCTAAATAATGAGGTACACTGAATTCAATAATATACAAGCAACCAAAATCCAATGCCCAGAACTTATGGCACTCCTAAATGAATACACCCATGTATTCAAGGAAAAGCTCACAGAGTTACCACCCAAACAGAGGTCAAAATATGGCATCAACCTGTGTAAAGACATACCTAAACCTTCACCCCTCTACAGAATCTCCCCAATAGAGAACCAAACCCTCAAAACCCACATTGAGGACAACTTAGCCAAAGGATTCATTTTCCTGTCTGAATCCCTGTGGGAGACAGCAGTATTCTTTGTAAAGAAAAAGAAAGGTACTCTTTGTCTAGTAACTGACTACAGAGCACTAAATGCAAGCACAATAAAGAATAAATATCCCCTTTCACTCATAGATGATCTGTTTGCAAGACTCTCTGAAGCTAAATTTTTCTCCAAAATTGACCTCACCTCAGGTTATAACCAAGTTAAATTAAAGAAAAAGAACATATCAAAAACTGTGTTCTGTACACAATTTAGATCCTTTGTATGTAGAATAAAGAACTTTGGAATGACCAACGCTCCCACAATATTTGTCACTATGATAAACCAAGTGCTAAATGGTCTCTCAAATACATTATACTACCTCAATGACATCATCATATTCTCAAAAACAAAAGAGAAACACCTCACACATTTCTGCAAGACACTCAATCAACTCGTAAAGCACAAACTTTATAAAAAACCTTTTAAGTGCCAATTTATGTAAAAGAAACTCCTGTTCTTGGGCCACATTGTCTCTGACAGTGGCATCAAAGCAGATCCTGACAAAATAAAAGCCATAAATAACATGCAATACCCCACCTCCTTTAAACAAGTTAGATGCTTTCTTGGAATGGTAGCTTAACTAAGGAAATATATCAAAGACTGTGGAAAGCTCACTGCATCAATCAATGACTTGACCAAGGATAATGCCAAAAGAAAATTCATCTGGACACCAGAATGCAACAATAATTTTCAACTATTAAAACAAGCTTTAATCAAAGCACCAACATTAAAATACCCTAATAACAACAGGTGCTACAAGCTCAAGTTAGATGCCAGTGACATTGCCATTGGCGCAGTCCTACGCATCCTCCAGCCAGGGCAGCAAGACTTCCTGCCATTATGTTATGAAACTATAAAACTAACCAAAACTGAGCATAGATACCCAATACACAATAAGGAATTGCTAGAAATATATCACACATGCAAGAAATAGCAATATTAGCTAGAAGGACATTTAAACGCCTGAGTACTAACTGACCATAAATTCTTCATCTACTTTAAAACTCAGAACACACTTGCACAGTAACAAGTCAAATGGATGTTCTGCTGGAGCAGCTCAATTTGGACATCTAATACAAAAAGGGGTAGAGCTGGTCACGTCTGATGCTCTCTCTAGGCTATGCCAGCCAAGAGAGGATCATCCTGACCAACTGGACCCTGACTGACCAAACTTATATAATACTGAGTATAACCCAAAGGAAAGGACCCCTCAACACCTCAGCTAACCCACAATACATTAGTAAGAAACAAAAAATATTTCCATGTATCAAATGGCACTGTATACCAAATCATTAATGACAAACATGTATCCTATATCCCACTTGCACAAAAAGTTGACATCATATTAAGAGATCACCACCTACTAGGACATACAAAGGCTAACATTATATACCTCACTGTTGCAACTAAGTTACTAGACTTGTCTGCTAACATATCTTACAATACATAGGGGGCACTCAATGAGTCACCCTTTGACGTATCTAACGACATGAACTAATCCGATAGCAATATCAAATGACGGGTACTTCATCCTAGCTAAGAGAGCTACCCATTTGACTTGCTGATCCCTGCACAAGTTATTCATTGGCTTTGAACCTTACATGGAACTTCCTACCATGCCACCCCCATGTGGCCTTGTGGCTTTCCCCACATGGTATATTAATCACAATATTCTACAATAAACAATACATTATTCTTATTATTCTGTCCTTTCCTATTGGACTGTTGTCTTCATCAATTCTAAATACTGAATCCTCATTGGTTCAGTTGCAACAGTGGTAACAGAATTAGGTTTACAACCTACCTAAAACAAAATTCCCCCAAGAAAAGATGGAGTACAGGCTGTATGACTACTCCCCAACAAGAGACCTTCCTGCCAATCCCCAAAGGGGACATCCCTGACAGGTATGTCATCTATCAAGACCAGCTAGTTCTCACCAGAGTGTACAATTGGCTCTGCCTTGGGCAGCGCAACGCCAGCATCACCCCACCCTAGTCAGACCTGTCCTAGCGCATGCTCAACCTTCAGCTAGAGTCCTTTGCTGGTGGCGTCACAGGGGCCAGCATTGTCAGTTGGCTTCAATCTACTGAAACCTTCCTCTTCATCTGTCAGGTTCCTGAGCCCATGTGGGTTGCCACTGTGTCTGGTTGCCTCACAGGGCCTGCCGCTGCGTGGTTCATCACCTGGGCCAGCCAGGAACTTGACGTTACCTGGGCAGTATTCCAAGTCGCTTTCAAGTCCTGCTATAGTGAAACCTTCTCCCCATTGTTGTGGGAACTCCTCTTCTAGCAATCAAACAAACTGGTTCTGTTCCTGAGTACCTTGCTGCCTAGCAACAAGCTCTTGCTGCTGCCCCCAAAGCCATGACCAACAGAAATGCAATGCTACTCACTCTCATTGTCAATGGGTTAAAACCCCATATCTTTAAGTGGGTTCCTGTAGGTTGCTGCACCTCTATTGATGACTGCTATAAGGCCATTGTGGAGGCTAATAACCAGGCCTCAATGGGCTTCTGCCAAACCAGTGATGCTTCATCTTAACTATGTACCACACTTGGCAATGGCCACAATCAAGTGGGCTGCCGCCAGCCCCGTCAGCAGGATAATGAGACTAAACGCCCCTGCAAGGGGGAGCTTCAGCTAGCGCAGATTAAGGATCAGGGAAAAGCCTGGGGGTTGTAGCAACAAGAGGCCTTGCAACCCCACCTGACCCATCCTCTCAATCCCTTCTCGCAAAAATCCCTGCAACTACAACATTCATGAAGTCAAACCCCTGGACGTCTTCCAAGTCCACAGTGACAACCTTGTACTACAAGCAAGTCAATCCTCAAATAAAGTAACACACTTTTCCTATCCCTTCCATTTCTGCAAGAACACACACAAATTACTGGTAGATACTGGGGCCAACCATACTATGGTGGACCAGGCGTTTGCCAACTCTCAGCAATTGGACCAAGTGCCCAGCAGGTTCAAAGCAGTACAAGTAGCTGACTTCTGCAGAGTTTCAATCACTCATGAGACAGTACCCTTCTCTGTGAGAATAGGGAACATCCAGGTTAAGCTCTCTGGGCCAATCATGGCAGGGCTCAGCCACAATGTAATTACTGGCCTTGACTGGCTTTGGCATAACTGTCCCTACATTGATTGGATATCTCTGTCATCACCCTCAACAGAAATAGGGTGGGGTTTCAGATTTACTCTGTGGAAATGAGCAACTTATTGCATGATACTGTGTTTGTCAGAATAACAGGGACAGGCTTGTACAATTTCAAGGGGGGAACTAGACTTTAACTAATTCTCAGTCAAAGTTATCTGCGCCAAACCGTCTGTGGTTCCTCCCTTGACCACCTCACCACCAGCAGCGCTTGCTGCACTCCTCAAGGAGTACAAGGTCGTGTTCAGTGAGACACTTGAACAACTACCTCCTTCCTGGGAGATCCAGCACGCTGTACAACTTCAAGGATTGTTACCTAAAGTACAACCATTATATTGTCTTACACTAAAGGAAGATGAGACCCTCTGCCAGCACCTTGTGGACGCGCTTGATAAGGGCTTCATTTGCCACTTGCTCTCCCCATATGGGGCAGCTGTCTTCTTTGTAGATAAGAAGGACAGGTCCCTTTGCCTGGTCACAGACTACTGCGACCTAAATGAGGTAACAGTTAAGAAGAAGTACCCCCTGCCACTGATTGACAGCCTGTTTTATACACTTGCAGGTGCAAAGGTCTTTAGCAAGATTGATCTCACCGCAGGGTACAACCAGGTCCTCATTGCACCAGGGGATGAGGCAAAAACTGCCTTCCTCACAGGCTACAGGTTGTTTGAGTGTTTGTTCATGAGCTTTGGAATGACCAACGCTCCTTCTACCTTTGCCATGTTGATTAACAAAGCATTTGAGGACCTGATTGGAAAATGTGTGGTTGTGTACCTTGACAACATTATTGTCTTCAGTCAAGATCAAACCACACACCTCCAACACCTCTGTGCTGTCCTCAACACCCTTTGAAAAAACAGCTAAAAGCTAAACCCTTCAAATGCAAGTTTCTCAAGTTGGAGCTGTTATTCCTTGGGCACACCATCTCTGCCCAAGGGATAACGCCCTGCCCCGCCAAAATCAAGGCAATCACTAGCATGCTGCCCCCCACTGATGTGGGCCAGGTGTGGACATTCTTAGGCATGGTTGCCTACATGCACAAGTTCATTCCCAATTGCAGGGAACTAATTGCACCTCTCACTGAGCTCCTCAACACCAAACAGTGCCTCTATTGAACCCCTGTCAGAGATCAAGCCTTTGAGATGTTGAAGAAAAGACTCACAACAGCACCAGTACTGCAGTTTCCCAATTGAAACCGCCAGTACAAACTTGAGACCAATGCCTCTAAAAGGGCCATAGGGGGTGTGCTGAGGGTAGAAACTGATGATGGCGTCTTCCTCCCCATGGCACATGAGTCCAGGAAACTCACTGACTAGGAACAACTCTATCTCATTTATAATAAAGAATTGGCGGCAATTGTGCACTGCATTGAGAAGTGGCGCTGTTACCTGGAAGGTGCTACCTTCCCACCCTGCGTTCTGATGGACCACAAGTCACTTCAGTACTTCAACATGCAGTCCCACTTGACACGCTGCCAAGCAGGATGGGTTGAGCGTCTATTCCCTTACCAGTTGTGCATTGAGTACAAGCCTGGAAAGAAACTTGTTGCAGCTGACGCCCTTTTGCAACTCTACGTGGCGTCTATCACTGGGGACAATGGTTTGGACCCAGAGTGGCCCATGCTCTACCTCCGCCCTGAGGCAACTCACTACAAAGGCCTTAACTTGGTTACCATCTCCAAACTGAAGGACAACAAAAGTCAGTTCACCACCAATGCTGGTAAGGTCTACTGTTGGACAGAGATAGGTGAGAAGACGCCTTACATTCCCACCACGCAACAAGGGGACACAACATTGCACTACCACTAAACCCTGGGTCACATCAGAGGGCGTAACTGTGAGAGAGGGGGGCTAAACTAACTGAGTTTGGCTCCCATCCTGGTGAAACAACCCACCAGGATGCCGCCCAGTGGAGTACTGGGATGGCTGCTTGGAATGAGGACCAAAGAGAGGGCACAGGAGACAACTGTGGGAAGTAAGCATTCAACCCCATCAATGCTAGTCCAGCAAGCAGCCAGGGCATACAAGTGAAAGCAGAGGGCGGCTTCACAGGTGCTTGGAGGGGTGCCAAGTTTTTCCCATCCAAGATAGGGGGTTGAATCTGCCATTTCCTCTAATATGGGAGCAAGCATAGCATAGTCATTAGCATGAAGGTCTAAGTCATTGCAGGTTAAACTCTTGACTACAGCCTCCCCAGAGATGAAGGGTTCACCAGGGAAGTGTAGTAGGTTACCAGGGTTGCCTTCCACAAGGCAAGCAGAAGAAGAGAGGCAAGACCATAAGTCAGGGGAGGTGGATCAAAGGAGCAACAAAAAGGGGGCCAGTGAAAACACCACAAACTTCAGGGCAGGGAGGATCATAATTGAACTCTCCAGAGAATTCTGAATTTAAAAGTGTGTTTGTTGTATTTGAACTAATAAAATTTATGGTGGTTGGGAGTATCAGGATTGAAAACCCAGCTGAAAGCAACAGAGTAGCTTTTGGGAGGCTTGGGAGCGGTCTCGGGTGGCTTGACGGTTTCAAAAACAAAAGGGGGTCCAAAATAAAAAAAAAACAGAAGGTAAAATTCAAGATAAAATAGGTTTTTATATTGAATACTAACTGAAATTTTAGATTCAAGTTTGGTTTTTGAAAGCAAAAACAAAACAAACAACAACTAAGCATTAAAGCTTCTCCTGAAGATCCTAGAAGAGGAGCTGGGTTTGGAGCAGGATAGTACAAAGGAAGGTTTAAAAACAACTAACACTTTAAAATTCTAGATGTTAGGAACCAAAACACAAGTCCAACCAAGCTATAACTTTTAAACAAGTGCAATGGAATCCAAAACTTTAATAAATTGGAAATAGACAAGCAGGGGACTGAAAGTCCCCTTGCTATGTTAAAAGGGATGGATTGCAAGGAAAATAGTCACATGACAGTTGGCACTGGATCCAATTGGCTAGGGGAAAAACTTTGCTGGATAGGCTCAGGGAGACTGGAGAGTTTCACTCTAATTTCTGCGGCCTGATCTGATTGGCTGGAAGAGGTACCAGGCATTTAAAGTTCAACTGAGTTGTCAAGCATTGATGTGGCGGGCTTTGATTGGCTAGCCCTGATAATTTTTAGAAATGGGCAACACCAGGCTGACAAGTAGTCTAAATTGACCCATGTTTCTTCCCAGGAGGGAGCAACCAAGGGCAAGTAATCTGCAGGGTAGACCAACACAAACCTCTCATCAACTGTGTGTGCTAAATCCTCTAAAAAATGGAGGGGTTTGGCTGGCATTTTTGGCCCTTTCTTAGTACAGCAAGGGAAGATTTACCAATATAATGCCAGGGGTGGCAGTGAACTTACAGTAACCTCTTTGAAATCATGAAACAAAAGTTTTGGTGGCCGCACATGCATCAAGACATCTTGGAACTTCTCAAAACATGCGTGCTGTGCAAAAAAAACACGCCCAAACCTGCACCCCACCAAGTCTGTCTTGCCCATTAAGGCCATGAAACCCTTTGGGCAGTGGGCCTTTGACATTGTGGGACCACTCCCCAAAGATAGACTGGGAAAGAAGTACATTATCACTGCCACCAATTACTTCACTCACTGGCCAGTGGCCTGGGCAACAACTAACCACACCACTATCACCATCACCTGCTTCATTGGCAAGGAAATTGTGGCCTGCTTTGAGTGACCCAAACACCTCATCAAAGATGGCAGCCCCAAACTTGTGGGATATGTCATGAAGGCATACTGTGCCAAGAACACACTCCAATGTATAGTTACAATCCCCTAGTAACAACTCTATCTCTATATTAATGGCGTACCAAAGCCTGGTAAATCAAATACAAGCAAATTGCAGGAGAAACAAAGCACCTCAAAGCTAGATACAACGTAGGTGACCCCATCTACACCCTCAATCCCAATTCTGCCAAGTTGGAACCCAACCACCTAGGGCCTTTCAAGATAGCTGCAGTCTATGACAATCACACCTATCAAATTGAAGATTCCCAAGGAAAGACCAAGAAGCTTCACCATGATTGCTTGTGCCCCTTCTGCGCCATCCCCACACAAAAGCTGTTTGTGCAGACCTTCCCAGACCTTCCGCAGACTCCATTCTTGGTGTCTGACAACAAGCAGGGGGCAAGGAGAGTGTTGCAACTCAGTTACTAGACTTGCCTGCTAATGTATTTTACAATACACAGGGGGCGCTCAATTGATTGCCCCTTGATGTATCTAACAACATGAACTAATCTGATGACAATATCAAATGGCGGGTACTTCATCCTAATTAAGAGTGCTACCCATTTGACTTGCTGATCCCCGCACAAGTTATTCATTGGCTTTGAACCTTACATGGAACTTCTTACCATGCCACCCCCATGTGGCCTTGTGGCTTTCCCCACATGGTATATTAATCACAATATTCTACAATAAACAATATCTTAATTTTATTATTCTGTTCTTTCCTATTGGACTGTTGTCTTCCCCAATTCTAAATACTGAATCATCATTGGTTCAGTTGCAACATCACGTTAAATGAGATAGTATGGTGGCCTAATTTTAAACATAATATAATTGATGTTCTGAAAAAGTGCACAGTGTGTAAGAAATACACCAGCACAAAGGCTCCCCAGCCAACGGTTAGCCCAGTACCAGACCCTGAATTGGACAAGGTTTGTAGACTAGATGTAGTGGGCCCCTTCCCAGAAACTAAAACAAATCAACATTTCTTAATTGTAGCCATTGACTTTGCTACATGCTGGAACATCTTCTGGGTAACAAAGGACCACAAAGAAGAAACAATAAACCAATTTATTAACAAAGCAATCCTAGCTGACTACAGCACTCCAGACTACATCATAACTGATGGAGCAACAGAGTTATCAGATCATGTAGTAAACAACAATTTAAAATCCAAAAACATGAAACATTCTATAACCTTGACCTACAGGCCACAGGCTAACAGCAGATTCAAATGCCTAAACAGTAGTCTTATCAGGACTCTCAAGAAAATAATGAATGGAAAGGCCAAAGAAACATGGCCACTATACATGAAACATGCATTATTAGTATCCCAGGTTTATACCAATCAAGGGACAGGCTACTCACTGTTTGAATTAATATACAGTTACAAACCAGAGATAGTTATCCATAACAACCAACCATATGTAAAGATCTCCCTGGGAAAATCCCCACGGTAGAACAAGTACCAAATCTACAACAGATATGCTTCAAAGCTAAAATAGCAGAAAAAAAGGCTCAAAACACAAAAAGTGACCTCTACAGAGGAACCACCCCCATCAACTTCCCTGTCTAGGTCCTGGCTAGAAACTGAAAAAAGATAGACTCAGTATACAAAAGACCAGAAAGAATCATCAAGTACAGACTGGACAGGAACACATACCTGGTTAAGTTCCAGGGCGCCAAAGAGCTCATTACCAAGAAGTACTGCAGATACCGCCTTTGCCTTAGCAAAGAAAACATTTGACCCAACTGGTACCAACTAGCAAAAAAAACTCCAGGAACATCAGGCAGCAGACGTCAAGACAAAGCCCCCTCCTGATGTACCAGAGTAACCCCTTAAGAGGAGGTGTCAAGAATCCGGATATACAAGTATTTTGGCTACTGCCAACTCACTTAACATCCATTCATTGCCTAATTTGGTGCCCTTTCAATATACAGTTTAACATACCAGAAATGACAACCAAGCAATATCACATGACTGTCCAAGTGTCTAGTGACTCAAACCCATCTTGCATATGACCAACCCCTAGGTTTGATCCAACTAAATCTCCACCACAGCTAAAGCTATATAAGTCTAAAGTATTATCCAATAAAATATACTTCTCTTTTTTCTCAATTCCATATTTGAAGCTTCCCCAAAAGGTGCTCCTCATCAACAATATTTTGCTTTTCAAAACTTGGGCAACTTAGCCACATGAATTCTTATTTTCTGAATAAATAAATTCATTAATTAAGATTAAATTTTAGTAGCAAGATGCTATATAAACTTTAGATCATACACCAGACTTTTTTATTTTTGGATAAAAATTATGAGATATTAAGTTTCTGAATTATTATATATTTTATTCTAGTAATATGCCAGTTTAACTTTAATTTTTAGCCTGTCTGCCTCACTTTTTGTTGCAACTAAACCAATGAGGATTCAGTGTTTGGAATTGGGAAAGACAACAGTCCAATAGAAAGGACAGAATAATAAGAATAAGGTATTGTTTATTAAAGAATATTGTAATTAATATACCATATGGGGAAAGCCACAAGGCCACAAGAGGGTGGCATAGTGGGAAGTTTCATGTAAGGCTCAAAGTCAAGGAATAACTTGTGTGGGGATCAGCAAGTCAAATGGGTAGCACTCCTAATTAGGATGAAGTACCTGCTATTTGATATTACCATCAGATTAGTTCATCTTATTAGATACTTCAAGGGGTGACTCATTAAGAGCCCCCTGTGTATTGTAAGATACGTTAGCAGGCAAGTCTGGAAAATTTGGTTGCAACACCCTCCTTTCCCCCTGCTTGTTGTCAAACACCAGAATTGGAGTCTGCAGAAGATCTGGGAAGGTCTGCACAAACAAGCTTTGTGTGGGGATGGCACAGCAGGGGCGCAAGCAATTGTGGTGAAGCCTCTTGGTGTTCTCTTGGTCATCTTCAAGTTGATAAATGTTACTGTCTAAGACTGCAGCTATCTTGAAGGGCCCTAGGGGCTTAGTTCAAACTTGGCTGAGTTGGGGTTGAGGATGTAGACGGGATCACCCACAGTGTATCTGGCTTCAAGGTGCTTTGTCCCTCCTTCAATTTGTTTGTGTGTAATTTTTTTGGCCTTGGCATGTCATTAACTTAGGGATGGAGTTGTCAATAGGGGGTTTTCCAGGAACTGTAGACTGTAACTTCCCTTGTCCAACTGCTGTCAGACTGTCAGGTGTTCCAAAGGCAGGGCGCTGGGGCTGAACCTGGTGCCTCTGTTGATTCTTGCCTGTAAGATAAGTAGGGAGGTGGGCAGGTATTCAGTCCACACGGTGCTTTAGTGTTCCTGTGAGAGCTTGGCAATCAGTTGAACCAGCAAGCCATTTAACTGTTCTTTGTGCCCATTGGCTTGCAGATGGTAGGGGGTTGTAACTATATGCTGGAGTGTGTTCTTGGCACAGTATGCCTTCATGACATATCCAATAAGTTTGGGGCTGCCATCTTTGATGGGGCGTTTGGGTTGCCCAAAGCAGGCCACAATTTCCTTGCCAATGAAGTGGGTGATGGTGGTGGTGGTGTGGTTAGTTGTTGCCCAGGCCACAGGCCAGCAAGTGAAGTAGTCAAAGGCAGTTATAATTTACTTCTTCCCCAGTCTGTCTTTGGAGAGTGGCCCCACAATGATAAGAGCCCAATGCTCTAAGGATTTCATGGCCTTGATGGCAGGACAGACTTGGGGTGCAGGTTTAGACTATTTTTTGCACAGCATGCTTGTTTTGAGGAGATCCAAGATGTCTTGACGCATGCGCAGCCACCAAACCTTCTGTTTCATGATCTCAAAGAGGTTATGCCCTCTGATGTGACCCAGGGTTTGGTGCTAGTGAAATATTGTGTTGCCTTGTTGTGTGGTAGGAATGTAAGGCGTCTTCTCACCTATCTCTTCACGACAGCAGACATTACCAGCATTGGTGATGAACTGGCTTTTGTTGTCCTTCAACTTGGAGATGGTTACCAAGTTAAGGCCTTCATAGTGAGTTGCCTCAGGGCAGAGGTAGAGCATGGGCCAATCTGGGTCCAAACCATTGTCCCCAGTGATGGACACTACGTAGAGTTGTGAGAGGGTGTCAGCTGTGACAAGTTCCTTCCTAGGCTTGTACTCAATGTGCAACTGGTAAGGGGATAGACGCTCAACCCAACCTGCTTGGCAGCGTGTCAAGTGGGACTGCGTGTTGAAGTACTGGAGTGACTTGTAGTCTGTCAGAACGCGGGGTAAAAGGTAGCACCTTCCAGGTAACAGTGCCACTTCTCAATGCAGTGCACAATTGCTGCCAATTCTTTATTATAAATGAGATAGAGTTGTTCCTAGTCAGTGAGTTTCCTGGACTCATGTGCCATGGGGAGGAAGACGCCATCATCAGTTTCTACCCTCAGCACACCCCCTATGGCCCTTTTAGAGGCATTGGTCTCAAGTTTGTACTGGCGGTTTCAATTGGGAAACTGCAGTACTGGTGCTGTTGTGAGTCTTTTCTTCAACATCTCAAAGGCTTGATCTCTGACAGGGGTTCAATAGAGGCACTGTTTGGTGTTGAGGAGCTCAGTGAGAGGTGCAATTAGTTCCCTGCAATTGGGAATGAACTTGTGCATGTAGGCAACCATGCCTAAGAATGTCCACACCTGGCCCACATCAGTGGGGGGCAGCATGCTAGTGATTGCCTTGATTTTGGCGGGGCAGGGCATTATCCCTTGGGCAGAGATGGTGTGCCCAAGGAATAACAGCTCCAACTTGAGAAACTTGCATTTGAAGGGTTTAGCTTTTAGCTGTTTTTTCAAAGGGTGTTGAGGACAGCACGGAGGTATTAGAGGTGTGTGGTTTGATCTTGACTGAAGACAATAATGTTGTCAATGTACACAGCCACACATTTTCCAATCAGTTCCTCAAATGCTTTGTTCATCAACATGGCAAAGGTTGTCAGGGAACCAACCCTGATTGGCCGGTTTCCTAGTGTTTGGGAACTGGCAGGTTGCAGACTGGGTGGGCAGAGCCCACCAAAGGATTGGTGCTAACTTAATGAGGTAGGACATTGACTTGCTCACCCACAACCACGAACTGGCGGCTGGGATAATAGCATCTATTACTCCAGTGAGTGTAATATATACAATTCAAAAATGTTGTTGGTATGATCCAGTGGGAGCTTGGCGGCAGAAGCAGGTATTGGTTTGGGGGTGACGGGTGGTTACATGTCCATTTGGTAGGCGGGAAAGAAGTTGTATTTATCTCTGAACAGGTGGGGTTTGTTAACGTACCAAGGGCCTTCTTGGTTGTATCTGGTTAACTTGGTAGTTCTAGCCAAGGGATCCCAGGCTAGTATGTTGTCAGCAGTGTAGTCCTTGTACTCAGGCTTTAAGGGGTACTCTGTGAAATGAACAGGACCAAAGGGGGCACCTGGCAGACAGTACGTAGCTTGCGGGCTGGTAGGGGGCAGACAATCTTGGGGTTAACTGGAAGATTGTCATGGCCTGGGTGACTCCCAGGGGAACCTTTGGTCAAGGGAAAGGGTTGAGCCTAGAAGGCCCAGTAGATGACGGGGGCCATCTACATCACATAATTGGCCGCATTAGCCCAAGGACGCCACACTCTCATGTGGGGTATCATTTGCTCAGTGAGCCCCGGCATGGTCAAATAGGCAAATCAAGCTTACTGTAGTCATATGATGAAGCAGAAGGAATGAGAGGAAGTTCTCCTGTGGTGGCGCTCATGGTCAGGCCTGGCTGGGCAAGTTGTTGGAGCAGAGGAACACCAGTAAAGGAGGGGCGCAGTGCAGAAGCAGGAATTATTTCTTGGTCCAGCACTCTAGGAGATGGGGTAAAGGCTGGCGGTGGTTGGTTGGAGGCAGCTAGAAGTTGCTCTGTTTCCCAGTGCTGGTGTTGGTACTGGAGGTCCTCTCTGTTTGAAAACACCAGCAGTATAAAATTCATAATAATATAATAAACCCCTGCAAAGTATAACTGCTCAGTGTGCATCAACCAACAAAGTTTATTTGATGAAGATGTCAACAAAGAAAGGGGATGCCAGTGTTCCCAGCTACATCCTTCTGGGAAACTGCAATTGGACTTACTGGCAACTTCTTATTGATTGTCAATGGGCTATTCTCAAGCTGGGCCCCATTGATGACTCCTGATTTGTCAGTTAGATGAATCCTTTCATTATTTTTGCCCTGGGGAAGCTGGTAGGGGAATTTTGGTCCATTTGGCAACCCAAGTCCCCAATTCTGGGTTTCAGAGGGTGTGGTCTAATTAAAATCTTTTTTGCTTGGCTTTAGGGCGGTTTTCAATTGCCCCCAGGCTTGGCCTTGATCAGGGTTTGATTTCCCACTTGAAATTAAAGTTTCCTTTGGTTAAATCTGCATAATTGATGACGCAATTAATTGGTTGCACAATTGCTCAATTGCAGGTGTTGAACCTATGTAATATAGGGCTTTGTCTGGCCCATTCATGGTCCTGACAAAGATGGCAAGAATAAAATACGACAATAGTTGGGGAACCAATATCTCATAATCTTTATTTAAAAATGATGGTGGGAGTTGATCTCGGCCTGACATGTATTTATACCACACTGCCAGGCTTCACTACTTGGTTGGGTTTTCTGGGCTTGAGCAGTTTGGCATTGGGTGTCTCAGATGGCAGTGTGGTGCTTGGCACTGGCGGTTTGCCACTAGCCGCTTTGGGGTGAGAAGACTTCAAATTCTTCTGTTTATTAATTCAGGTATTAGGTGCCTCTTTGGGTTCAGTGCCTTCTCTGGGACTTTGGGGGAGTTTGGAATAACTTTCAGGGAGAAATTTGTCTATTTTGCCAAGCAAACCACTGGTGTCAGGCGTTGGCACCTCAGGAAAATTTCCGGCATCTTGAACTGGCGGTTTGCTTGCAAAATCCTGCAGGGCAGCTAAGGGTTTGGGTCCTGGCGGGCTGGCAGCAACCTAATCAATTTGTAGTGAGTTATTGTGTTCCCAGCCTATGATTTTGGCGGTCTGCAAAGAATTTTGTCCAGGGTTTGACTCTGATTCTGTATTTTGAGATTTAGGAGCATCTAAATTGTCATTTCTGACATCATCCCCTTCTTCCCCCAGCATTCCCCCTTTCAGTGCCTTCTTCTCAAGGTATTGTTGGATGACCTGTTTGGCATTGGTTAGGTTGCTCAAGGGTTCCCAGGTGCTTTCTTCTGGGGATAGCCTGACCACTTGACGTAGTACTGGGGGGTCTTGTAGTGGACCCGGTTGCTGTGGATGTACTCAACTTTGTACTCAATTAAGTAATCCTTCCAGATTGGCAGGGGGCTTGACTTGATTTTCTGGTAGGAAAGAGAGTTTCTGTCCTTTTTGAACAGCAGGGCACAGTGGAGCATATTATTCATCTTTCACTGGGAGTAGGTCTAACTTGAAGGCAACTTCTCCAATGAGCTTGGTGATCTTGTGTGATCTGCTTCTTCTGTGAGCTAGTTTTCTGCAAGGCACATGCAGGGGCACATTACAGAAATTCAAATAGACCTTGTCTCCAACTTGAAGGGGTTTACCAGGGGTCTGTTTTCAATCAGCAAAGGCCTTGTATGTCTGTACTGCTTGGTTCAGGTTTTCTAGGCATATAGTTTGGGTGTTGTGGATCTGTTCAATCCAGGCGCGTTCAGATGGGTTGGTTTCCTTGTTTCCAATGCTAGGGTCCCATGTGGGGTCAACCCTGTAGTTGGCTTTGAAAGGGAACATTCCAGTAGATGCATGGTCTTTGCTGTTGTAGGTGTACTGTGCCATGAGTAGCATCTTGGCCCAGTTATCTTGGTTGGCTTTGGCATAGCATCATAGGTACTGTTCAAGTATTTGGTTCACTTGTTCAGTCTGGCTGTTGGTCTGTGGATGGTAGGAGGTTGATACGCAGCAATTTACTCCCAAATCCTTCATTACCTGAGTCCAGTAGTTGGAGGTGAATTGTAGTCCTCTATCAGTGATGATTTCCACCAGAGTGCCATGTTGGGCTAGGATGTGGTCATGAAACTGTCTAGCTGTCTCTGCAACAGTGCAGTGGGTGGTGGTAGGGACAAAATAGGACATTTTAGTGAATCTATCTACCATGACTAGGGTTGCGTTGAATGAATTAGAAGGAGGAAGTTACACAATATAATCCATTAAAACAGACTGCCAGAGTCCTGCTGGTATGTCTAGTGGTCTTAGCAAGCCTTCAGGTTTGGATCTACGGGGCTTGGTTCTTCCACATGTCTCACAGCCTTTGATGTAGGCAGACACGTCTTTTTCCAGTTGGGGCCAAGCATAATTTTTCTTGATTCCTTGGATTGTCTTGAGTCTGCCAGGATGGCCAGCCATCTCTGAGTTGTGATAGTCTATAAGTACTTTGGTCCTTGTTTCATCTTCTGGTACGTAGATCCGGTGGTGTAATAGCAGGGTGGTTCCTTTCAATGAGAATTGCTTCTTGTAGTGTTGGCTATCTGGGTCTGAGGTCAAGTTGACAATGAGTTCCGCTGAATACTTGTCTAATTTCTGCGCCTCAATTATGTCAGGCTTACAGGCCATGATCTTCATGAACCTCAGTTGGATGCCTAGGCTGGCAGGGTTGAGGAGTACATGGGTGTTGTGATCCTTGGTTTCAGCTGTGGTGGAAATCATATCTGCTCTTCTGCTCAGTGTGTCAGGTACTATGTTGACTTTCCCAGGTTTGTAGTCAATTTTCAGGGTGTAGTTGGCCAGTTCTAGAGCCCATCTGGTCTGTCTCTGGTTCAACTGTCTGTGTTTAAAAAAGTAAAACAAGTTCTTGTGGTCAGTTAGGACTTTTACTGGCAATTCAGTGCCGCATAGGTAACGACGCCAGTATTTCAAGGTCTTCATTATTGCAAGCATCTCCTTGTTGTAGATTGGGTAGTTTTCTTTGGCAGGCAGTATCTTCTTAGAGTAATATGCTACAGGATGTAGCATACTATCTCCTCCTTCCTGAAGAAGGACCGCTCCTACCGCAAAGTTGGACATGTTGGTTTCCAGTACAAATGGCTTGGAGGGGTCTGGCATGGCCAGGACAGCAGCGCAGTTGAAGGCAAGTTTCAAGGTGTCAAAGGCGGTGGTACACTCCAGAGTCCAGGCAAAGGTGACCTTGTCCAAGCAAAGGCGGGTCAGGGAAAGAGTAATGTGAGAAAAATTTTGATGAAATCTCTGCAATAATTTGCCAGGTCCAAAAAACTTCTCACATCCTTCCTTCTTTTAGGCACCAGCCAAGATGTTATTGCTTCTACTTTGTCTTGTGCCATGACAAAGCTGCCAGTTTTCACTATGTATCCCAGGAATTCAACCTTAGACTGAAAGAATTCACACTTCTTGAGCTTAGCATATAAATTGGCTTGGGAGAGTTTCACTAATATGAGGTCCAGGTGGCACAGGTGTTCCTTGCGAGACTTGCTGTAGATGAGGATGTTGTTCAGATATGCCACACAGAAGCGGTCAAGGTATTCCCCTAGGACGGTGTTGATCATCCTTTGGAAGGTACTGGGGGCGTTGCAGAGGCCAAATGGCATCACCAGGTACTTGTACAGCCCATATTGGGCTTTGAAGGCAGTCTTGTACTTGTCTCCATCCTTGATTTGGATTTGGTTGAACACATCTCAGAGGTCAATTTTTGAATACACCTGGGCTCCAGTCAGTACATCACAGAGGTTGTTGGCATTGGGGATGAGGTAGTGTTTCTTTACTGTAATATTGTTAAGTTTTTGATAATTCATGCATGGGCGCATCCCACCATCTTTTTTCCTATGAACAGCATGGCTGAAAAGCAGTGGGCCTTTAACACTCAGATGAAACCCTTTTTTGTCATATCTTCAAGGTATGCTTTCAAGGCTACTTGTTTGTGATGATTGCAGCTGTAGATGGGACCGTGGTGAGGTTGGGTTTCCAGTATCAGGTCTATGGCGTGGTTGTATATTGAATAGCTGGGTATTTTTGTGGCTTCTTCTTTACTAAACACATGGTCCCATTTCTGTAGGGAAGTAGGTAGTATTCCAACACTAGGTTCTATTTTTATATTTAAGAGTTTATTGGTAGGAGTTTGGCCATGGCTCATGCAAAAGGGGACAGTGTTACAAGATTCAGGTCAGCCCAACATGGCGGTTTGTTTGCAATAGTTCAGGATCAGGCCATGTTTGTCAGACCAGGGGTTACCCAGTATAAGGGGGTGAGGTAGTCCAGGTAAGAGGATCAAGGACAATGGGTACACATTATGTCTAATTGTCAACAGGAGTTCTTGTTCACACTCATAGCCAGTGTTCAGAGAGCTGTTTCCCCTGACTACTTGTAAGCTACGCTCTGAAGCTGTCATGCCTAGTTTCTTTGCCATTCTGGCGTCAATGAAGCTTTCATCAGCTCCTGTATCAATAAAAGCTTCAATCTGGTGCTTGTTTCCCAATAGTTTTATGGTCACTTGGATGAATGTGTAAGACTGGAAAGGAGTGTTTATTTGCGCCAGTGAGACTGGGGCAGTGTTTTTCTTAGGGAAGGCTCTAGTCAAGTGGCTTGCCTTGTGGCAGTGGAAACAGAGTCCTTTGCAATAGTGTTGTTGGAGCTCTTTGGGTGACATTCCTGTTTTTTTGGGAGTTGGTGCTTGGGTTTGGCGGGTCTGTGAGGGGCCAGCATTCTCTTGGTTCATGCTACGGCCCTTGCACAGGGGAACCAGATTGTCTAGGCTGAGGATGGGCAGATGATGCTTTAACAAGTCCTTCATTGTTAGGTTAACTCCCTTTTGGAAGATGATGACTGCCAGTCTGTCTTCCAGTTAGGTGCAAGTCTTTAGTTTGAGGAATTTTTTAATGTAAGCTTGGATGGGACAGGCGCCCTGCCAGATTTCCAACAAGGAGTTCAGGGTGTAGTATCTGGTTTTGTGGTCTTCCCCTGTGGCCATCAGTTTGGCTTTAAACTTGGCATAGTCTAGGAAAAATTCCACATCTTCCATGGTGGCTTTGCCAAACCAATCAAGGGTGTCTCCTGATAGCATGGCAGCTACTCCAAGTACTTTTTTGGTATCACTGGAATAGGATGAGGCATTGGCTTGAAAATGTAGTTGGAGCACTGACATGGCACAACAGGCCTCTTTAAGAGTGATTTTTCCCATCTGGGGCATTCCACTTTGGTGAGGAATTGGTTGACTATCACATTATGAACCTGAGAGGAGGGTCCTTTGTTGGTTTTGGCAGTGGGGTCTGGGTTCTTGGGGTTGTCTGAGGTCATGTTTGTATTCTTTCACGCGGAAGAGATCAGGTTCTTGGTCATCATAAATGTGTAATAAGTGATTATCATTACAAAAAACATATAAGATGCCCCAAGAATAATCAAAATCTTGGGGCTCAGGGTACCCAGTTTAAAATAGATTGTCATAATGTCAGAAAACCAACCTTGATTGGCTGGCTTGCTAGTGTTTGGGAACTGGCGGGTTGAAGACTGGGTGGGCAGAGCCCACCAAAGGATTGATGCTAACTTAATGAGGTAGGACATTGACTTGCCCACCCATGACCACAAACCAGCGGCTTAGACAATAGTATCTTTTACTCCCATAAGACTAATATATACAATTCCAAAAAGCTTGTTGGTATGGTCCAGTGGGAGCTTGGCGGCGGAGGCAGGCATTGGTTTGAGGGTGACAGGTGGTTCCATGTCCATTTGTTAGGCAGGAAGGAATTTGTATTTATCTCTGAACAGGCGGGGTTTATTAACGTACCAAGGGCCTTCTCGGTTGTATCTGGTTAACTTGGTAGTTCTGGCCAAGGAATCCCGGGCTAGTATGTTGTCAGCAGTGTAGTTCTTGTACTCAGGCTTTAAGGGGTACTCTGTGAAATGGACAGGACCAAAGAGGGCACTGGCAGGTGGTACGTAGCTGGCAGGCTGGCAGGGGGGCAGACAATCTTGGGGTTAACTGGAAGATGGCAAGAATAAAATACAGTAAAAGTTGGGGAAAATCAATATCTCATAACCTTTATTTAAAAATGACCATAGGGGTTGATCTTGGCCTGGCAGGTATTTATACCGTGCTGCCAGGCTTCACTACCTGGTTGGGTTTTCTGGGCTCAGGTAGGTTGGCATCGGGTGTCTCAGATGGCAGTGTGCGCTTGGCACTGGCGGTTTGCCACTGGATGCCTTGGGATGAGAATATTTCAAATTCTTCTGTTTATCAATTTAGGTATTGGGTTTCTCTTTGGGTTCAGTGCCTTTCCTGGAACTTTGGGGAAGTTTGAAATAACTTTTAGGAAGAAATTTGTCTATTTCACCGGGCAAACCGCTGGTGTCAGGCGTTGGCACCTCAGGAAAATTTCCGGCATCTTGAACTGGCGGTTTGCTTGCAGAATCCTGAAGGGCAGCTAAGGGTTCAGGTCCTGGCGGGCTGGCAGCAACTTCATCAATTAATAGTGGATTACTGCGTTCCCAGCCTATGAGTCTGGCGGTCCGCAAAGGGTTTTGTCCAGGGTTTGACTCCGATTCCGTATTTTAAGATTTAGAAACATCTAAATTGTCATTTCTGACAAAGGTGGAGGGAGTGTGGGTTATTCTGAAGTTCATGAACTGACACTCAAACAACCTATAACGCGTGCAAAAGACAGTTTTTTTCTCATTCTCTGGTGCAATGCAGACCTGTTTATACCCTGCGGTGAGATCAATCCTGCTAAAGACCTTTGCACCTGCAAGTGTATTAAACAGGTTGTCAATCAGCGGCAGGGGGTACTTGTTCTTAACTGTTACCTCATTTAGGGCGCAGTAGTCTGTGACCAGTCAAAGGGACCTGTCCTTCTTAGCTACAAAGAAGACAGATGCCCCGTACAGGAAGAGCAAGTGGCAAATGAAGCCCTTATCAAGCGCGTCCACAAGGTGCTGGCAGAGGGTCTCATCTTCCTTTGGTGTAAGACAATATAATGATTGTACTTTAGATAACAATCCTTGAAGTTGTACAGCGTGCTGGATCTCCCAGGAAGGAGGTAGTTGTTCAAGTGTCTCACTGAGCACGTCCTTGTACTCCTTGAGAAGTGCAGCAAGCGCTGTTGGGGGTGAAGTGGCCAAGGGAGGGACCGCAGATAGTTCAGCGCAGATAAGTTTGACTGAACATTGGTTGAAGTCTAGCTTCCCCCCTTGAAGTTGTATAAGCCTGTCCCTGTTATTCTGACAAACACAGTATCATGCAATAAGTTGCTCATTTCCACAGGGTAAATCTGAAAGCTTATCACATTTTTATTAAGGGTGATAACAGATGTATCCCAGTCAATGCAGAGACGGTTGTGCCAAAGCCAGTTGAGACCAGCAATTATGTTGTGGCTGAGCCCTGCCATGATTGGCCCAGAGAGCTTAACCTGGGTTTTTCTCATCCTCACAGAGAAGAATACTGTCTCATGGGTAATTGCAACTCTATGAGAGTCAGCTACTTGTACTGCCTTGAACCTACTAGGCACTCAGTCTAATTGTTGAAAATCAGCAAACACCTGGTCAACCAAAGTGTGATTGGCCCCAGTATCTACCGGTAATTTGTGGGTGTTCCCACAAAAAAAGAAGAAATAGGCTAAGTGGGTTACTTATTTTTAAAGAGTGGCTTGCTTGTAGTACAAGGTTATCACTGTGGACTTGGAAGATGTCCAGGGTTTTGACTTTGTGAATGTTATAGTTGCAGGGGTTTTTTACGAGCAGGGATTGAGTGAATGAGTCAGGTGGGGTCATAGAGTCTCTTGTTGCTACAACCCTCAGGCTTTTTCCTGATCCTCAATCTGCTCTAGCTGAAGCTTCTCCTTGCGGGGTGTTTAGTCTCATTATCCTGCTGATAGGGCTGGCGGCAGCCCACTTGATTGTGGCCACTGCCAGGCGTTGTACAAGGTTGGGATGTGGCGTCACTGGTACGGCAGAAGCCCATTGAAGCCTGGCTGTTAGCCCTCACAATAGCCTTGTAGCAGTTATTGGTATAGCTGCCGTGATCTACAGAAACCCACTTGCAGATACAAGGTTTTAGCCCATTGACAATGATAGTGAGTAACATTGCATTTTCATTGGTCACAGCTTTGAGGGCGGCAGCAAGAGCTTGTTGCCAGGCGGCAAGGTACTCAGGAACGGAACCAGTTTGTTTGATTGTTAGAAGAGGAGTTCCCACAACAATGAGAGAGAAGATTTTACTGTAGCGGGACTTGGCAGCATCTTGGAATGTCGCCCAGGTAACGTTAAGCTCTTGACTGGCCCAGTTAGTAAACCACACGGCAACAGGCTCTGTGAGGCAGCCAGACGCAGTGGCAACTCACGTGGGCTCAGAAACCTGACAGATACGGAGGTGATTTTTGGTAGAGTGGAGACAACTGACAATGTCAGCTCTTTCAACCCCACCCGCAAAGGACTCTAGCTGAAGGTCGAGCATGCGCTAGGACAGGTCTGACTAGGGTGGGATGACGCTGGCGTTGCGCTGCCCAAGGCAGAGCCAATTGTACACTCTGGTGAGAACTAGCTGATCTTGATAGATGGCATACTTATCAGAGATGTCCCCCTTAGAAATTGGCAGGAAAGTTTCTTGTTGTGTAGTAGTCATGAAGCCTGTACTCTATCTTTTCTTAGGTGAAATTTTGTTTTAGATAAGCTGTTAACCTACCGCTGCTACCACTTTTGCAACTGAACTAATTAGGACTCAGTGTTTGGAATTAGGAAAGACAACAGTCTAATAGAAAGGACAGAATAATAAGAATAAGATGTTGTTTATTGAAGAATATTGTGATTAATATACCATATGAGAAAAGCCACAAGGGGTAGCATGATAGGAAGTTTCATGTAAGGTTCAAAGCCAATGAATAACTTGTGCAGGGATCAGCAGGTCAAATTGGTAGCACTTCTAATTAGTATGAAGTACTGGCTATTTGATATTGTCACCAGATTGGTTCATGTCATTAGATACATCAAAAAGTGAATCATTGAGTGCTCCCTGTGTATTGTAATATACGTTAGCAGGCAAGTCTGGAAACTTGTTTGCAACATTTTTGCAAGTTTTGTTTTTTAGATGCTCACTTTGGTTCTGTTTACTTTACAAAGTACTTTTTAAAGCCTGAGTATTAAAACATACTAATTGTCAGAATATCAAGAGTTATGTGGAGCTACAGACAGGTGAGAAGAGAGTCAAAACAGGTACTGACATGGCCTACCAGATGATGAGACCTAACTTTACCAGGTAGAAAAGGGCCTTCTCAGCCACAGCCCAAGGCCCAGCAGCTGGCAAGGCAGAGTCAATCAATCCTGTGAGCGCCAGGTAAAGCACTCCCAGGAATTGATTACTCTGGCCAGTGACATCAGAGGTGGGTGGGGTTAAGATGGTCAGTTTGGGTGTCAGGGGTGGTTCCATGGGGACCAGGTAGGCAGCAGGATTGTTATACTTCCCATTTAAGATCAAATGGTAGATGGTAATTGCTTTGCTGTCACAGACAATTTGGTAGGGTTCCTTGGGAGCGTTTGGGCGGGTGTACCACTGAAAGTCTTCCAATGTCCAGGGTTTGTGGTCAGGATTTGGGGGATACTCAGTGAAATGCACAGGGCCAAATAGAGTGCTGAGTGGGCAGTAGTAGTCAAAGTCTTTGGGTTTATCAACTGGAGTCTGACTATCTATCCCAGTAGAGGAGTTCTGACGCTTAGGTGTATGCAGATGAAAGAGTATCAAAAATATGTAGAAAAACAGAGTGGTGAACCAAAGGTTCATAACAACTTTATTGATAAGGATGACAATATAGAACTTTTTCAAGTGCTTACTGATTTATATATTTACTAACATGCAGGTGCTTCTCTGGGCATTTTTCTGATGCTATCTGTGTGACAATGCTTTGTATCTCAGGTTTTTCTGTTTAGTTGGCTGTTTCATGATTATTTTTGGGGTTTTAAAAAACAGTTTTTTGGCTTTTTGATGGTCCATCTTGGCTTGGCTGGTCATTGATTCTGACAGGTTTGGCTTCTGGGTTTGAGAGTTTTTCCAATTCAATCACCATTTTTGAGCTGGATTGACAGTTTCTTGAGCCCAAAAACTTGATTAAAAAAGAGATCCCCAATTGGGGACCCCAAATTACTTAATAGAGAGTGGGCTTGATATGGGTTTACTGGGTAGCTAAAAATAGTCTGGCCAGGCCCAGCCAAACCCACTAAGGCTTGAATGTAGCTTTTGGGGCCCAAAGTGGGCCCTCAGCTACCACCAGGGTGAGAATGATTCCTGCACCTGAATTTGCTTCAAAAAGAAAAAATCCAGGTGCAGGTGAATCTTTCCTGCCTGCTAGCCCCGCCTGATGGCTAGGAGCGGGTTTAATTCCTGTCAGAGGCTTTGAAACTGTTACTTTTGTAACACTAATAGAAGTATACTTGTGTGCAATTACTTGGCATATATTAAAGAGTTAACCTGATATAGTAGAAAAATTTGGTTTATTACTGAGCCTCAAATTATCTGAGATATATTTTAATTTTTTCTGCTCACTAACTAGACATGACTGTTTTTTACACCCAAAATGATGCTCACATTTGTCTCTAAACTTCTTTTATATTATTAAAAAAGTTGTTAGTATAGTGTAAATTACTTTTTTAAATAATTAACATTATCAACTCAGTTTTTGAACTGTGACTTGGGTAGAAAAAGTCCATGTCATATCTATTTAAGTTAGCATCAATTTTAAGATAAGCTTTGTAAATATGGCCTGTTTTTTCACCTAATTTCAGAAAATGATAAATCAGAAGCTCAAAGTTGATTTCCTGACATTATGAAAACCTACTAAAAAACTAGTAACCTATGCTCAAACATGTTATTTATTCAAGGAAAAACCTTGTATGTTTGCTGTAATAAAATAACTTATTACACTTTTATAATAAGCAAAAACAACTATCTTCTAAAAAGAAGATTTAAAAACTAATATTGTAACCATATCAATAATAACTTAGTACCTGGATAAAAAAACATCAGCGCAAATAAAAAGAGAAGTAATAATTTAAAATAATTTTTTAGAAAACAATTATAATTAATAAAAATATCAGAGAGTCAAAAGTTATCAGAGTATAACATTATAACAAGTTTATTATAAGTGTTAGACTAAAATCATCTTAGACCAAAAATCAGTATATCAAATTAAAATTGCTTCTGATTAGTAGATAACATAAGCAATTTCACATTATTCAAATCATTTTATATTCTGATAAGCACATTATGAGTGTCTTTTCAAGCGGCTACATGTGTATTGAATTTATGTTAACTGACAAAAAAGTTACTCAGTTGTAACAATATAAATAAATATTAATAAAAAAATTAGACAATAAAAATGTATAGTCTCTGTAACATGTTACCAGAAGTAAAGGTACTAGCACATTTAAAGTGTCAAAAACATTGTATCTGGTTTTAAATTTCAAAATTTAATCAAAAACAGTCTTATAATTTTTGAAATCTTGCAATCAAAACATCAAAAATAAAAACAGTTGTGGTTTATTTTTTATGTAATAAAAATTATGAAGTCAATCTATAAATATAAATCATTTTTTTACAAACAATAAAAAGACAAAAAAACGCAGATTGAATATAAAAAAGCGTGTTTGCTAAAAAACAAAGAAGTAATCAGACCTATAGTAAAAAACTACCGTTAATTGTTCAAGAAAGAATATTAAAATTAAAATTTATACCAGTTTTTACTCATTTTGTCATTTATTAAATAGATCAAGGCTAATTTTTTATATTATATATTTAATTTGTTTTTATATTATGTTTTTTAAGTGTTGTTCTATACTTAGAAAATCCTAGCATATTTTATGCATTTTTTATGAATAGATTCTTTTTTAAGTATAATTTGCATTGTTTATATAAAAGTTAACACATTTGAGCCAATCTATTTTAAGCTTTTCACCATAAACTAAAACTTTAAATCTTTTCCAAAATCTAAGGCTTATAAATTCATAATAAGCCACTACCTCAATATCTATAAAACTTTATCAAAATATTAAGCAAAATCTAATTTTGCAAGTTTTTTTGTCAGATTTAAACTTCTGTAAAAGTTAAGGTTAAAATCAAAGCTATATTATAGGACTTGATTTGCCGTGTAAGTATCACAAAAACAGGTGTAAGAAAGCTCAGAAGGGTTAGGGTTAGGGTTTAATATACTTTATTTAGCAAGCTGTGAAAAGATATGAGGGAGAAAATGTGGGGGACTCACTCTTCCATGGGGATATGTGAGGTAGTATTCTTACGAACACTTATGGTTTTCTTGCAAGTGCGGGAGGTGCGAGAGATAACAGGCATGTTGGCAAGGCAAGGGCGCTTGCATGCACGGGGGAGAGATGATCGCATCTGGACTGGCGCGTCAATCTCAGGAGGTTCAGGTGGAGAGCGCTGACGCTTACACGTTCGAGGGAGGCTGGCTCGAGTCGCTATTAACACAGGCTCAAGAGTGTGTGGTACAACAGGTGTAGTAGCTACAATTGCTGTTGTTGACTCCATAAGAGGAGGTGGAGTGTTGGGTGCAGGCTGAGCAGGCTCATCAGTAATTTGGGCATCCAGTATAGCTCGGCGGAGTTTTGTTCTTGGCGTGGGTGTGCATTCACCTGTTTGTTTGGCAGGTATTACTGGTGCAGCCTCAGGTGGGTTGTCAGGATCTGAGTCAGAGGAGACATCAGGTGATGATCCTTCACGACGGGGAACTAATCCTCTACGTGTGCGGGTGACCAGCTTTGTTAAAAGATACATAAGCGTTTGATCAAAGAGATCATGCTTAGTATGATTTAGGAGGGAGTCCATTATGGAGTAGTTGGTGCCAACAAGTGAGGGATGTGTGGCAAAATCCTGAGAGAACACTGCCCAGTGTTGTGAGAGATCAACAGGAAAATCTCCAAGGAGGTCACAATCCTGGATGTGAGAGCGGCTAAAGTGTTTGCCGCAGGTGCAGTTAAAGCGGAAGCCAAAGGTATTACATCTCCAGCTCAGAGCTAAGTGTGCTTGATCCCGATCCTGGATGCGAAGAAGTCGATCTGGGCTGGGATTGCTGCTGCGGTATATCTCGCGAGGAGTGCGTGCATCTGTTGTGATAAACAGGCATGAGTTGTTAGGCTTGCTGTACTGGTGCACATGAAAGGCATGTATTCTGTCCATCAGTATAGCTGGTGTTCCATCAACAGGTGGCAGCGCAGGCAGCTTTGACAGCATCTTGGAAGAGTCAATCCGCTGGGCCAGGGATCGAAGAACCTGAGGACGGGATGGCCGACGAGGTTGTGCAAAGGGAATAATCCTGTTGCAAGTTGGGCGGAGGAGGCGCAGAGGGTTATCAGAAGATAAGTTCTCAACGTGCAGTGCAAAGCGTGTTGCCAGGTGGAGAGCACGGCTTGCTGGGGTGGGAATGGCAGTAATGGCTGAGGCTATCAGACTACGGCCCGAAATGTTTGTGCACCAGGCCATTGCCTGAGTGTGGACCTTCTTTAGTTGTCAAAAGGCAGCTGTTGTTGCAGGTGTCTTTGCAAACTTGTTTGCAAAGAACAACAGAGGAAGAGAGTAGTCCATCTGAGATCTGAAGAAGGTGCGGTACACTGTTGTGCAAACAAGAGGTGACCAGGCATGCGCAACACCACTCAGCATTGAGAGCGAGGCAGAGACTTTGTTGGCGGAGGCTGTAGCTAGTTCAGCCACTTGAATACCGTTGGCAGTATGTGGGAAGCCAAGGTATGTGTATGACTTCATTAGGGGGAGTGCATTGTTGTTCCAGAGCATTGTTGACCTAGAGCCAGAAGCAACAGGGATGTAGCCACACTTTGCAATGTTGGCAGACATTCCGTTAGCACGCGACCAGTCAGAGAGGATATCCAGGCCGCGTTGAAGCTCAAGAGGATCCTTATGCTGAATCTTGATATCATCGGCAAAGAACAGGGCAGTGTGGTATCCAATCTCATTGATAGGAAAGGCCAGCATCAGGGCTAGTGCAGCACCATCAATGAAGATGTCAAAGAGCAGAGGGGACAGGATAGATCCCTGAAACAGACCACGCTCCTTGGGGACAAAGCGTGTGAGCTCACCATTGACAGCAATCTTACTGCCGCCATTCATGAAGAGTGACATTATCAGAGAGATAACGCCTGTGGGAGTGTTGCGCCTGTGAAGGGCATCCAACACTTTACACATGGGCACAGTGTCGTAAGCTGCTTTGAAGTCAACAAAAACCTGGTTAAGGTCATGTCAAACACACAGCTCATGACTGTATAATGCATGTGACTGAGTGCTGAATCCCTTACGGAAGCCAGCCTGGGTGGGACAGCAGTTGGTGACCCGGCGTAAGCTGAAGGAGCGTTCAAATGCCCGGAGTAGGCATTTCTCAAACATCCGGCGAAACATCTCTGTTAGTGCAATTGGGTGAAAGCTATCAATGTGGACACTGGTTTGTTTCTTGGGGATGGGGCAGACAATAGACATGTTCCAACGAGCTGGCGTTACACCAGTCATGACACACACTGTGAAGAGTAATGAGAGAACCTCGTCAACCTTAGCTGGGAGCAGGGCCTTGAGAATGCGACCATGAATTGAGTCTGAGCCGCAGGAGACAGTTGAGGGGTAGCGCTTAATGTACTTGCATACATTGTCAGCACTAAAGAACTCAACAATCTCTGGGCAGGGTGCGTCATGACATTGTTGAACAGCTGCGGAGACTCCCGGAGAGAGCTGTCAGGTTGGGCAAATACACTCTCAAAGTAGAGAGCAGCATCTTCGATAGCCTCAATGCTTGGGTCTCTTGAGGCAAGGGCAGTAGACACAACAGTCTTGCAGGAGCGTTTGAACAGTGTTACTTGCATCAGAAGGGCGGGTGCAAGCTTGCAGTTGAGAGATGTATCGATCAGGTGAGATTTTCACCTTGGACACCTGAGTACGTACCAAGGGCTGTTGAGCAGCACTCCGAGACAGCAGAGAGTACTTGTGCGTCAAGTTCGTCAACTAGACACTGTCTACCAGGAGCAGACAGGCTAGCAATACTGTGTGTGGCCATAGACAGTGTGTCTATTAGCAAAGGGGCTATCACACCAAAGGCGCTACGAAGGAGAGCCGATACGCGAGGGTTGTCTAGGCAGCGAAGATGGTAGCGTTCCAGTCCAAAGGCAGGAGCAGCATCTGTTGTATGTGAGAGAGCAATCTCGACAAGGAGGCAGTGGTGGTCTGATGCAATAACTGCTGGTTCGGCAGAGTAAGCAACAGATAACTGGGTACGCGCATAGACATGGTCATTGCGCGGGCAGAACCCAGTAGGTTTGGTATGTACCAGGTCAAAAGTGGCACAGTAGAGGGAGACAACTGCGTGACGAGGGCGAGGGCCAGTGGTGAGACCGCCCCAGTGAGGACCATACTGAATATTGACGTCACCAAGGACAACGTCGACCTTGGTGTATGAGAAGAGCTGGCGTTGTACCTCTTCCTCTGAGAGAGAGGGTTCAAAGTAAACGCCAAGGAAGTAGAGTGAAGCACGGCATGCCAAGATGGTATTGCTTAGTGCGGCGGGTGGAGGATAGCAGAGCGCGAGCAGAGTTGGAGCAGAAGAGAGCCATGCTACCAGTTTGGTGGCGGTTGGCGTGAAAGCTGGTGAGAGGCGTGTGGGTGACAAAATTAGGGTGTTGGCAGATCTGGTCGGTGGTCGATAAACCAAGTCTCGAGAGAGGAAAATTAGTTGATAGGTTTTAAGGTAGGAGTCCAGTACGATTTTCGACCGGTAAAGCCCAAGGCGCTTGACAGTTGAGGTATAGTGTTTTGATGGGGTGATTATTCGTTGGATTGCAGGGGTGCGATATCCGATAAACTCTCACTCTCGATGCTGGGGACTGTGCTAATAGCGGTGTCGGTTTGCGCAGGCACGACTGTGGGTACGTGGGGCTCTGAGTAACCAGAGCTTGTTTCGGCAGGACCTGTGGATTGAGGATTGACAGTCTCGGCAGGTACAGGGAGATGTGTCGGTCTCGATTGGAACAGTAGGCTCATCGCCATCGGTTTCTTTGGAGGGTTGGGCATCAGACTGGTCGTCGGTTTTCGTTGGGGTAGCTGACGGCGGAATCTCATCTTCGTTGTCCCGGGGGATTACGCAGGGAGAGGCGGTGACTGGCTTGCAAGAAGGGCAGAGAAGAACTTGCGGACCTCTGGAGATGCGCCTTCGCGGCTAATGACAGAGTGGATGCGCTTGGTGTAGCTATTGACCAAGGTAGACTTGAGCGCTGAAGATCTTTAGGGTCGGCAGCTTTAGCAGCGTCAAAGTTTTCGAGGATGCGAAGATTGGGGCAGTCAATCTCGCTAATCTTTCGTTTGAAGTGGCTAGCGGTCCCAGGCGTATGAGAAGCTCGCAGGTGGAGGCGCCAAGGAAGGAGATGTTAGCGATTGAGCTAGCGCGTGTGTCAAAGCCCAAGTCATAAGGTTTTGCTTAGCCTCACGGATTGGCTTACGCAGGATGCTGCCAACATAGACAAGCTGGAGGCGGTCGGCAGTAGGGAGTTTCTTGCGATGAGTGGTGAGGCCTTGGAGTGCGACTTGTTGCGCCAGAAGCTCTCGGTTGAGGCGTTAGGGAAGGATGACTTAAGTTTCTCGGCATAGGAGACACGGGGGCGTTTGTTGGGAGCTTCGGTTTCAGGTGCGGCATTGTGCGCAGGAGGGGCAGCCTCTGTTGCACTAGGCTGAGGAGTCTCGGTGCTGGGACCGGGGCTTGCGGCAGGGACCTGGGCGGAAGACTTAGGCTGGGCAGGCTTAGTACGCTGGTTACTCGAGAGAGAAAAAGGGTAAGCTGCTTTGTGAGGTCAGCAATTTGGGCACGCAGAGCAGCGTTTTCAGACTGCGGCATGTCCAAAATACGGGACAGAGATGGATCTTGTACGGGAGAAGCTCGCGGTACAAAGGATTCGATGCTGGAGGAGGGTGGCAGAGCGTACGTTCTCGGCAGAGGTAGCGTGCATTGAGTGGCGTACTCCAAGGACTGGACGATACTGAGGAGATGGAGAGAAGTTGTGGTATGGCGTCTGCAGGCATCTTCTTCATCATGCAATCCGCCAGTCTTGATATGTTCTTCGACATGGTCGTCCACAGAAGGAGAGATGCGGAGTTGGTGCGGCTCGGAGTTCTCTTGGCGAGCATTCTGCATCGAGGTGTTCGAGCTTGAGCAAGACGCTGAGCAGCGCGGGCATCGGCGTTTCTCTGGTCAGCAGTTTCGCGGGCTGTAGGGCGGCGAGAGGGAGCAGCTGGTGTGTACGCTGGGATCTTGCGTACAATGGTGCGACGTGTGGTAGAGGGACCAGACAGCCGAGGACCTGTCTTGGTAATGCGCTCTTCGGGAGCCGCAGAAGCCACTCGTGCAAAGTGATCGTCAGAGGTGAGGATATCCACGCCAGTGAGCTGGAAGATGGCTTCGTGTATGTAGCCAGAGGCAACAGTCTTTCCGCCTCAGGGGGACGGACGGAGCCAGTTGAGCGAAGTGCGGGACTCACGACGATAACCAAAGTTATTGTTCTTGAGTTTGTTGAAGTTGAATACGTCCAGGCGATGGCGCTGCGGGCGAGTGGATGGCGGAGCGCAAGGAAGAGTCATCAAGAGCCAGACGAAGAGACGACTGCTCGAGCTTGGTGTAGACACGTTTAGGATCAGACATGGGGCCATCCGATGAAGAAGTGTATGTGAAGTGGGTTGCTTATATATCTGAACAAGGTCAAAATCGAAATCGAACAATTGGATTTGAAATTGAAGTGAGTAAAAAAACTAGAATCCAAATTGAAAACTTGAATTTAAACTAAGTATGACGTCACAAACTAGGTTAGGGTTAGGGTTAGGGTTAGGGTTAGGGTTAGGGTTAGGGTTAGGGAGTTAGGGTTAGGGTTAGGGTTAGGGTTAGGGTTAAGGTTAGGGTTAGGGTTAGGGTTAAGATTAGGGTTAAAATTAAAGTTAAAATTAGAGTTAAAATTAAGATTAAAGTTAAAATTAAAATTAAAATTAAAATTAAAATTAAAATTAAAATTAAAATTAAAATTAAAATTAAAATTAAAATTAAAATTAAAATTAAAATTAAAATTAAAATTAAAATTAAAATTAAAATTAAAATTAAAATTAAAATTAAAATTAAAATTAAAATTAAAATTAAAATTAAAAATTAAAATTAAAATTAAAATTAAAATTAAAATTAAAATTAAAATTAAAATTAAAATTAAAATTAAAATTAAAATTAAAAAATTAAAATTAAAATTAAAATTAAAATTAAAATTAAAATTAAAATTAAAATTAAAATTAAAATTAAAATTAAAATTAAAATTAAAATTAAAATTAAAATTAAAATTAAAATTAAAATTAAAATTAAAATTAAAATTAAAATTAAAATTAAAATTAAAATTAAAATTAAAATTAAAATTAAAATTAAAATTAAAATTAAAATTAAAATTAAAATTAAAATTAAAATTAAAATTAAAATTAAAATTAAAATTAAAATTAAAATTAAAATTAAAATTAAAATTAAAATTAAAATTAAAATTAAAATTAAAATTAAAATTAAAATTAAAATTAAAATTAAAATTAAAATTAAAATTAAAATTAAAATTAAAATTAAAATTAAAAAATTAAAATTAAAATTAAAATTAAAATTAAAATTAAAATTAAAATTAAAATTAAAATTAAAATTAAAATTAAAATTAAAATTAAAATTAAAATTAAAATTAAAATTAAAATTAAAATTAAAATTAAAATTAAAATTAAAATTAAAATTAAAATTAAAATTAAAATTAAAATTAAAATTAAAATTAAAATTAAAATTAAAATTAAAATTAAAATTAAAATTAAAATTAAAATTAAAATTAAAATTAAAATTAAAATTAAAATTAAAATTAAAATTAAAATTAAAATTAAAATTAAAATTAAAATTAAAATTAAAATTAAAATTAAAATTAAAATTAAAATTAAAATTAAAATTAAAATTAAAATTAAAATTAAAATTAAAATTAAAATTAAAATTAAAATTAAAATTAAAATTAAAATTAAAATTAAAATTAAAATTAAAATTAAAAATTAAAATTAAAATTAAAATTAAAATTAAAATTAAAATTAAAATTAAAATTAAAATTAAAATTAAAATTAAAATTAAAATTAAAATTAAAATTAAAATTAAAATTAAAATTAAAATTAAAATTAAAATTAAAATTAAAATTAAAATTAAAATTAAAATTAAAATTAAAATTAAAAAATTAAAATTAAAATTAAAATTAAAATTAAAATTAAAATTAAAATTAAAATTAAAATTAAAATTAAAATTAAAATTAAAATTAAAATTAAAATTAAAATTAAAATTAAAATTAAAATTAAAATTAAAATTAAAATTAAAATTAAAATTAAAATTAAAATTAAAATTAAAATTAAAATTAAAATTAAAATTAAAATTAAAATTAAAATTAAAATTAAAATTAAAATTAAAATTAAAATTAAAATTAAAATTAAAATTAAAATTAAAATTAAAATTAAAATTAAAATTAAAATTAAAATTAAAATTAAAATTAAAATTAAAATTAAAATTAAAATTAAAATTAAAATTAAAATTAAAATTAAAATTAAAATTAAAATTAAAAAATTAAAATTAAAATTAAAATTAAAATTAAAATTAAAATTAAAATTAAAATTAAAATTAAAATTAAAATTAAAATTAAAATTAAAATTAAAATTAAAATTAAAATTAAAATTAAAATTAAAATTAAAATTAAAATTAAAATTAAAATTAAAATTAAAATTAAAATTAAAATTAAAATTAAAATTAAAATTAAAATTAAAATTAAAATTAAAATTAAAATTAAAATTAAAATTAAAATTAAAATTAAAATTAAAATTAAAATTAAAATTAAAATTAAAATTAAAATTAAAATTAAAATTAAAATTAAAATTAAAATTAAAATTAAAATTAAAATTAAAAATTAAAATTAAAATTAAAATTAAAATTAAAATTAAAATTAAAATTAAAATTAAAATTAAAATTAAAATTAAAATTAAAATTAAAATTAAAATTAAAATTAAAATTAAAATTAAAATTAAAATTAAAATTAAAATTAAAATTAAAATTAAAATTAAAAAATTAAAATTAAAATTAAAATTAAAATTAAAATTAAAATTAAAATTAAAATTAAAATTAAAATTAAAATTAAAATTAAAATTAAAATTAAAATTAAAATTAAAATTAAAATTAAAATTAAAATTAAAATTAAAATTAAAAAATTAAAATTAAAATTAAAATTAAAATTAAAATTAAAATTAAAATTAAAATTAAAATTAAAATTAAAATTAAAATTAAAATTAAAATTAAAATTAAAATTAAAATTAAAATTAAAATTAAAATTAAAATTAAAATTAAAATTAAAATTAAAATTAAAATTAAAATTAAAATTAAAATTAAAATTAAAATTAAAATTAAAATTAAAATTAAAATTAAAATTAAAATTAAAATTAAAATTAAAATTAAAATTAAAATTAAAATTAAAATTAAAATTAAAATTAAAATTAAAATTAAAATTAAAATTAAAATTAAAATTAAAAAATTAAAATTAAAATTAAAATTAAAATTAAAATTAAAATTAAAATTAAAATTAAAATTAAAATTAAAATTAAAATTAAAATTAAAATTAAAATTAAAATTAAAATTAAAATTAAAATTAAAATTAAAATTAAAATTAAAATTAAAATTAAAATTAAAATTAAAATTAAAATTAAAATTAAAATTAAAATTAAAATTAAAATTAAAATTAAAATTAAAATTAAAATTAAAATTAAAATTAAAATTAAAATTAAAATTAAAATTAAAATTAAAATTAAAATTAAAATTAAAATTAAAATTAAAATTAAAATTAAAATTAAAATTAAAATTAAAATTAAAATTAAAATTAAAATTAAAATTAAAATTAAAATTAAAATTAAAATTAAAATTAAAATTAAAATTAAAATTAAAATTAAAATTAAAATTAAAATTAAAATTAAAATTAAAATTAAAATTAAAATTAAAATTAAAATTAAAATTAAAATTAAAATTAAAATTAAAATTAAAATTAAAATTAAAATTAAAATTAAAATTAAAATTAAAATTAAAATTAAAATTAAAATTAAAAATTAAAATTAAAATTAAAATTAAAATTAAAATTAAAATTAAAATTAAAATTAAAATTAAAATTAAAATTAAAATTAAAATTAAAATTAAAATTAAAAAATTAAAATTAAAATTAAAATTAAAATTAAAATTAAAATTAAAATTAAAATTAAAATTAAAATTAAAATTAAAATTAAAAAAATTAAAATTAAAATTAAAATTAAAATTAAAATTAAAATTAAAATTAAAATTAAAATTAAAATTAAAATTAAAATTAAAATTAAAATTAAAATTAAAATTAAAATTAAAATTAAAAAATTAAAATTAAAATTAAAATTAAAATTAAAATTAAAATTAAAATTAAAATTAAAATTAAAATTAAAATTAAAATTAAAATTAAAATTAAAATTAAAATTAAAATTAAAATTAAAATTAAAATTAAAATTAAAATTAAAATTAAAATTAAAATTAAAATTAAAAAATTAAAATTAAAATTAAAATTAAAATTAAAATTAAAATTAAAATTAAAATTAAAATTAAAATTAAAAAATTAAAATTAAAATTAAAATTAAAATTAAAATTAAAATTAAAATTAAAATTAAAATTAAAATTAAAATTAAAATTAAAATTAAAATTAAAATTAAAATTAAAATTAAAATTAAAATTAAAATTAAAATTAAAATTAAAATTAAAAATTAAAATTAAAATTAAAATTAAAATTAAAATTAAAATTAAAATTAAAATTAAAATTAAAATTAAAATTAAAATTAAAATTAAAATTAAAATTAAAATTAAAATTAAAATTAAAATTAAAATTAAAATTAAAATTAAAATTAAAATTAAAATTAAAATTAAAATTAAAATTAAAATTAAAATTAAAATTAAAATTAAAATTAAAATTAAAATTAAAATTAAAATTAAAATTAAAATTAAAATTAAAATTAAAATTAAAATTAAAAAATTAAAATTAAAATTAAAATTAAAATTAAAATTAAAATTAAAATTAAAATTAAAATTAAAATTAAAATTAAAATTAAAATTAAAATTAAAATTAAAATTAAAATTAAAATTAAAATTAAAATTAAAATTAAAATTAAAATTAAAATTAAAATTAAAATTAAAATTAAAATTAAAATTAAAATTAAAATTAAAATTAAAATTAAAATTAAAATTAAAATTAAAATTAAAAAATTAAAATTAAAATTAAAATTAA